>RCUC01147255.1:0-38503 GCA_003697995.1 Taxidea taxus jeffersonii | reverse complement strand
AAGCATAATTTTTGTATAGGGTACATTTTTCATTCAACATTTCTAAATGATAAATGTGTATTATGTTCTTTCTTTCCAGTGATCTCCTTCCCTTCCCCCTTCCATCTTCTCTTCTGATATCTGTTTTGTTGAGAATTCCATTATCTAAAGAGCCTTTGTTTCTAAATTCAGAGTTCTTCAATGTAAATAATGTTAAATTAATTCCAAAGCATTATTATTACATGTGTTCCCTTTTTAAGCACCACCTTGACTCCTATATCACATCTAGTCACCTCCAAATAGGGGAAAATGAAATGTATTATAAATTTTGGTATTAGTTGTTACTTTATCTTTTTTCTAAGAATCTTACTGCTATGGTTCATTTGTTTGCTGCATTTTTTTAACCTAGCTTTGAGTTTTGGAAATGGCCATGATGAAAATTAGACATGATTTGAAAGTTTAGCCTTTTCAAATATGTTTAACATTTAAAAACAAAACAACATTTGTGAATAGTGCTATTTGTTAGGTAGTCTTAAAATTAACAAACAGACAAATAAAATTCAGCAGTACCTCAGTAGGAAAGCAAAAAGGAAATCAAAGAGTAGTTAAATATAAATGTCAATTCTTATTAGTATTCTGTTACATTTAAATAATTATTTCACAAATCTTTTCAAACACTTAATAAAAGGATTTCCAAATTATGAGGTCATTAGTATATAATGCAATGTTTTAAATATCAGCATTCTTTCTAGAGTCATGTCATATTATGGCATACTAATTTGTATAACAGCAGAAAAAATATCATATTAAATTCATGACTTTGAACCTTACACATAAATATTAATGAAGAGTCTCCCTGTTTCCATCCATTCAGAGAAAACCAATATTTACTCTAATGCTACTTACTTAGAAAATAGGACACCATCATGTCACCCTCACCAACCAAAGCATTTATTAAACACTCATATAATGCTTTTTTGGGGGGGATCATCTGAGTTCAACTTCTTTCACCATGGTACTGTTTGATGCAGGAAAAATAGCAACACCACAGCCTACCATGCCCATGACAAACACATGCATCCTTATGTACTGGGACTATCTACAATTCAGAGCTTACACCAAACCCTTCACCATCATTATATTAATAATCAGTGACTGTGATTTTTAAAAATCTTAAATAGGTCTTTGAAGAACATTAGCTAGGGAATTATCAGTCCCTAGAATAAGAAGGGAATCAACCAGCATTTGATGAAGTCATCTTAACTCTATGCCCACCAATTCAGTCTTTTTTCTTTTAATTGAAATATAATTAACATGTAGCATTATATTAGTTCCAATGTGCTGCATAATGATCTAATATTTGCATATATTGCAAAATGATCACCACACTAAGTCTAGGTAACAGATCTCACCTCACATAGTTATATTGTTTTCTTATGATGAGAACTTTTAAGATCTACTTTGCTAGCAACTTTCAAATACACAGTTTAGTATTATTAACTATAGTCACCATGCTGCACATTTTGTTTCCAGAGCTTATTTATTTTATAACTGGATGTTGGTACTTTTTGATTACCTTATCCCTCTCGTGCCGTTCCCCCCACCTCCATCCACTGACTCAGTCTTTGACTTTGTTGAAACCTCTTATTCATTAGCCACATTACCTCTCATTATCTTTCAACTCTTTCGGGTAACACCATCCTTCTTAACACAGATTTCACTGTCTGTCATCATCTTTAATTTTTTTTTTCAAATACTTTCAATTTCCTTACCCATTTCTACTATTATTTTCTATGGAGAAAGCTCCAACCTGAAATGATCCCTAATAGCCATCCTTTTGCCAGCTTTGTGGACTTATTCAAGAAAAACCACACAACGGGCTCTTCCTGGCCTGTGATTTAAAGATCACACCCACTAATAAGCATTCAAGACTGTCCTTCCTATTTCTAAATTTCCTAAAAGCCAGATATTCCTAAGCTCCTTTTTCCACTTTTCTAAAATCATCCACCCATTCTTCAGTCTCACTTCCAAATAATGATCAGTTCTTACCTTATTCTTCTTTGAGAAAATAATAATCATCAAATGTGAGTTCCTTCATCTTCTGGTTGCTAAATTTAGAAATCTATTTGCATTTCTAAACATGTTTCTCTTTTTCCTTTCCTGTTAGACTAGAGATGGTGTTCATCTTTTTTTGTGCCAAATGTCAATTCTTTCTGCAGTACCCTGAGCCCTCCCTTCCCACCCTGACCAAGAGCTTTAATACACTATTCTATGCAAAGATTTCTTTTTCTTAAAGCTTATCCTCTTTTGATTATCAGTCTCTTATTCTCTTTTGGTTCATTGCCATCATTCTTACAGTCATGTACCATGCCTTCACACACTATGTTCATTAATACAGTAACAAAAATAACCATTCCTTCATCCCTAGTCTCCTTTCAAATACCATTTTATTTTCCAGCTCTGTCTCCAGATAAATCTTTTAAGTGTGTTGTCTTGATTCACTGACATCATTTCCTCACCTCCCATTGACTTTTTGGCTTAATCAAACCCAGTTTCCATCCTTATCCTATTGTCAAACTGTGGTTTTCAAAATAACATTCACCTCTGTGTTAGTAAATTAAAAGGGTCCTTTTCTATCTTTAAATCTCAGATCAAAAATTAAATGTTGCCTATCTCTTTTGCTTGAAAGGCTCCTTCCTCTTTGCTCTTATGACACTGCATTTTTCTGTTTTTCCTCTTTCTTATTCCTTTGTATCCTTCCTTAGTTTCTATTTCTCCAACAGTTCATGAATAAATGTACTTCCATGGCCATGGACCTGGGTCCTGTTTATTTTTCCTTCTGTACTCTATGATTATCTGATATTATTCCATAGTTTTAAATACCATTATATTATGACAATTTATAAATTTATATTTTTACTCAAAATATTTCTTTTGAGTTCTATATTAATTTATTCAACCTACTATTTAACATTTCCAATTATATGTCTCACGGATATCTTATCACCTAGCCTATTCAAAATGGAGCACATTATTTGCAGAACTGTACCACAATCAATCCACTTAGAGATCTTCTTCCATCTAAGAAAATGATGAGCATTATAATTTTCTAGTTGTTGAAGTCAGAAACCTAGCAGTCACACATTCTCATAATTTATACATCAAACTAACCAAAATATCTTCCATTCTTCCTTCTCAGTATCCCTGAAGTTCATCCATTTCTTTGCATCTAGTCTGCTTGCATCTAAGTATAGTCAACATCAGTACTTTCCCTTCATCCCAAGAGTAATCTTTTTGCTACATAAATTAGATCATGATATTTCCCAGCATAAAGCCCTTCAACAATGTCCATGGTATTATAATAAAATTCTGAATTTCTTCTGCTTTTTCATAAATATATACTAATGCCTTGAAGACATTTTAGTCTCACCACACCCTGTGAATAGCCTTCATGATCTACCTCAATTTTAATTTTTAGCATCCCCTCTGGGCCTACCTTGATCCAACCACACCAACTTCCATTCATTTCCTCAATTTTCTTTCTCACCTGATGGTCTTTTCAAACTATTAAAAACGTGTCCACACTGTCTGCCTGAATTTTGTATAGTTTGCTCCATCTTACACATCCTATCTCAGTTTAAATAACATTACTCCATACAAATATGAATTATGTATCTAAAATATATTCCTTCAGTATATGATCCTGGCTCAAAAACTTGTTCATTCAAAAATCTCATTGAATTTTTAAATTTATTTTGTTTCCTTGTATTTATTTTATTCCATTTTTATCATTTTTCCACTGACAGGACCATAAAAAGATTCGGGTTTCCTAAGCTAGAGAAAGACATTATCTTTGTTGCACTGGACAATATGTCATCATCTGTCATCTTCTCTGGACAGATACATATCTCAGTCTTTCAAGATTGTTGAAAAGATCTGTAAGAACAAAAGCAGTCAGTGCCTACTGCCAGACTTCCAAAAATGCAAGAGGCCTATGGGTAATTGTCACTTAGCCTAGTCACATGATAATGGACATGTAGCATGAATAAGAATTAAATCCCTATTATTGTTGGCCCCTGAGGTTTGGGTATCATTTCTAATCATTGCATAATCTAGACAACTCTGATGAGTATTCCTTGATGTGTTGATTTAATAGGGGTCTATCTATGAAATTTTGGAATTCCATAAACGTCCAAAAATTATAAGAAAATTTTTGTGTATGTCTGTTCTCAAAAACTGATTTTTCTTTAGGTAAAAATTTTGTAGCATTTATCAGATTTTGAAGAGTTATGACCACCCTTCAAAAAACTTCTGAAACAGTCCAAAAAATATATTTGAGTATCCCCAATATGGACATTTTGACTTTTCATTTATGTTTAATCAGAAAGAAGGTACATTTTTTTAAATGCAAAATGAAATATATATATATATATATGTGCTGAGAAGATGGAAAGTCCAACTGGAAACTAGCAATTTTCCTATTAATTACAGTATTTCTGATTTATTGTATCAATATAAGAATATCTTCTTACACCCAACAGTCCATAAATCTTTACATGTTATGTACAGAATATGAATGTTTCTTCAACCTCTCCCATAATATTTGCTTGAGTTGTATTTTTCTCTTTCTAAAAATATTTGTGGGGGCACCTGGGTGGCTCAGTCATTAAGTGTCTGCCCTCAGCTCAGGTCATGATCTCAGGGTCCTGGGATCCAGCCCTTCATTGGGCTCTCTGTTCAGTGGGAAGCCTACTTCTCCCTCTCCTCCTCACTCATGCTATCTCTCACTAGGTCTGTCTCTCTCTCTCTCTCTCTCAAATAAATAAATAAAATCTTTAAAAAAATAAATAAAAATAAATATCTATGATTATACTCACTTCTTATAAAATATAATGTTGAATTATAGTAATATAAGCCAAGCATTCCTTGTATGTATGTTAGACAACCAATTATCTCTTCAATTTATTTGAATAGCAGTTTGTTTTTTTCAGTGAAGTTGTCTTTAAGTTGAAGAAATTCTCTTTAAATCTGGAAGTACTTTAATAAAATGAAAGAGCCATATAGCATCTATAGGTAGATATTTAGAGATGACATACTTTTTTACTTACGGACCTTTGATTCAGAAGACAGATGAGTTTGTTTATATGTATTTCTATGTCCACACATATGAGAGGGGCGCAGTGAGAAGAGGGAGAGAGAAAAAAGAATTAGGACAGAGAGCAGAGTGAATCTCGAGTTAGAAGTGCAAGCCAAGTGAAGGTCAGTTAGGAAAAGTAGAGATTGAAATTCCAGTTACATGTACTACCATCTGGGTGATGAGGCCAAGCAGGAGCTCTCACATAGTGGGTTTGAATGGGGGGGCAGCCAGGAACTCTGTGAGGAAACACAGCGGTTTTCTGCAACAGCCCTGGGCTATCAACCCTCCATGCTGGGTGGGTTGACCTTGGTTTTGAAACATCAAAAATAGGGAAACTGGTGTAAATAATAGGATTCTCAGATGGAGTCCTGAAATTTGGGAAAAAAATTAGTATTTTTGTATTTATGAACTTCTAACTGAAAGTGAACATTTTATTCAAAATGAGTATAGGAAAGAACTACAAAAGTAGTAATATTAACAGTACCTGTGCCTTTGTCACCAATCACCAATACAAATCAGATATATAGTTTTTATATTGCAATATAATTGTTGAATATAGCTTGAAATATCTTGCATATTCATGACCACTTTGAAATTATGGCAGTTGTTAAACTAGACTAAACGCTAGATATTATTTAATGTTAATAAGTAAATAAATAAGCACATATTATTTTATGGAAATTGATTTCTTAAATAAAATAACATTTATATAATTGGCTTCCTCTGTAACTTTGCAATGTTTTATATTATGTATTTAAAAATTTTATTCTGGGAATTGATCTATGGCTTACTAAGTTATCAAAGGGATGGATGACACACAAAAAGACTAAGAGCCTCTGATGTAGATGTATAAAATTCCAGACTATTCAAAAATCCAAATACTTCTAATTTTAAGAACTGGATTGTTTTTTACTTTCTGAATTGATAAGAGATACCTTCTGAATTCGCTTAAAGTTTAAAATTGAAAAATGCATTCTGATAAATGCTGAAAATTCTGAATTTATTTTTGTCAAAAGAACCTGCCCTTCTTGCATATGCACAAATATATTAGCAATGAATATTTTCTTTTTTTAAAGATTTTATTTATTTATTTGACAGACAGAGATCACAAATAGGCAGAGGCAGGCGGGGTGGGGGGGGGAGCAGGCTCCCCGCTGAGCAGAGAGCCCGATGTGGGGCTCAATTCCAGGACCCTGAGATCATGACCTGAGCCGAAGGCAGAGGCTTAACGCACTGAGCCACCCAGGTGCCCCAGCAATGGATATTTTCAAAAGTATTGAGAATCTGAATACTGCTCAGAATTGCATCAGTACACTCTGAAAAAAAAAAATCTTGGATTAGCAATTCAGTATTCCACAGCCCTATTTCTACTTCTAATAAACTTATTCTCTGGGCCTCAAGTTTTTCACCTGAGTAGACTGGGCTGGGTGATCTTAAAGGCATCTTCCAATTCTATGATTTAGCAGTTTTAGTATTCACCTAAAAAAGAAAAAAAAAAAGAAAAAACAGCCAATATAAGTTTAATAGCACAATGGGTAAAATATAAGGATTAAGAACTTTCAACTTGACATAAAATAACCAGTTTGATTCAAATAGGGAAATACATATGTACATATATTTTTTGGTTGACACCAACTTATAGCTACAAAGACTGATCTTTCTTAATTATATAATCAACCTACAGGTTGATTTGATCTTATATCATGTTACTTCATAGAGACCAACAGCTTTACAAGCTGTTGTCTTTGTTCCTCAAAGAGACAATCCCCCCACCAAAAAAAGATAGACAATCCCTTTAAGAAAGATCTTTGCAGAGGTCGGTGTTTCATAGAATAAGTATTCTGATTCACTTATGTCAAATAGACATTTCTTACAGTTGCAAGATCAATTTGATATTCTAATTAAATAACCCCTTAAAAAAAATCTTAAGCTCCATGGGCTGAGACTGATTTAAGAATAGCACTAAACTTTACCTATTACTTGAGCTTCAAGAAATACGTGTTGATGAAAACTGCAATTCAAACACTAAGTCAAACCTCTGTCATGCTTAATTTTCTGTGCTGTTAAATTAAAAATTTCTCCTCTGAAATTTCATGATACAGAGCCCTTGCAGACTGACCTAAATGAGTGATCTAAAACCATCAAAGAAAGGATGGAAAAATAATTTTAAGAAAGCGTTTGAAACATTTTCCTTCTAAAATTGACAAGTTATCCAAATGAAAGACCTCAAAGCTGGTTAGCAAAGCAAGATGGAGAGAAATGCAGTTAATGTATCTAAAATTGCAAAATTGTTTCAAAAAGTACCTTTGTTATTACATTCAAATGCAATTTTCAAGACAGAGGCATTGTAACATGACTCTGCTTTGCTGTGTGTACAATAAAGCAACAAAATTAATCCCTTCCCCTCACGACCTCTGGAAATGAAAACCCATTATAGTAATAATATTTGTACTTAGGTCTTAATGTTTCTGTGCTGAATTTGAATGCCATGAAATAATTATATATAGTAGTTGAGTGGGACTTATGTGCAGATAATTATATAAATAATCCTCTTTACATAGGTGCAAGGTGACTTTTTAGATCAGGTAGAAACTAGTTGCAACCTAATAAAACTCACAATACATGTCTTTACAGCTAGAGGGTGACTCTTTCCCAAAGGTTGATTAGAGGTGTTTAGTTTTCATAGGAACCCAATGATAGAATTTGACTAGAAGCCCTGCAACTCTGAGGCCATTGACTAGAGTTACACGCCAGACCCTATCCTCAAGATAGAAGCATCCACTTGATTCATGAACACCCTCTTTAGGGTCAAGGATCTTACAGTGTTGCTTTGCTTTGGAAAAGAAAGTAACCTACAATATTATGAAGTCAGTCTTTATAAAATTAATATTTGAAAGTAGGGTACATTTCTCACATTTAAGAGATACCCAAACCTCAACTCTAAAGTGCCCTTATTGACCCACTCAAGCTACATTCTATCTTTCCTTAGCCATAATAACTTTTTTTTTTTAGTCTGTTAAATGGAAGCTTCTTGATTCTTCACACAATTTGTGGGGGAAAAATGTATTCTACTCGGTTGTCTTAATTTTCTTTATTTTCCTTTTTAAAAAATCTCATTATGGATTAGTTTTTTCTCCTTCTGTTGGCCAGAATACCTACTTTAACCATAGCCCATTATTTTCTAGTACAACACATTGTCCTTCCCAAGCTTTAGTCCCCTTGGCAAGCATTTGCCATGTAAACCTCCTGCTTTCTTTAAATTCTCTCCTCCTCCATTTTTCATAAGCATTCAGTACTTACTTGTTGAATGAATGGTGGTTACATTCTCCTCTTTTGCCTTCTCTGTAAGTGGGCACTTCCTGTTTTCTGATATACACCCATGATTTTTAATGTTTGCCTTTATATATGATGCTTGAATATCTTACTCTCCTCTCCAGGCCTCTTTACTGAATTCCAGATCCTTAATTCTAATTCCTGTTAAAAATTCTCTATATAATTTGCTCACTCGTAGATTAAGTTCAATATGTCTCTTGATATTTCCAACCCCAAATAATGTCTATGTTTTCTATTTCTCTTAATGAAATTAATATCACCTCGGTCATTCAAGCTCAACATTTCAGTTCTATTCTGAACTTCACACTTCCCATTCAGAAATGCAATATTGAAGATTCTGCTTTTGTTTTTTTCTCCAGTATTTATTTTCCTTGCCAACATGCTAGTGCAGGTCAACTGTAAATTCTCTATGAGCCTTCATCTAATTGCATACTTAGTCACTTCTCTGAAACCCTACTGTAAAACACTACATATGGCATAAGGTAATTGCTCAAAAGGAAATGTATGAAATTAATGAATTTTCCTACATTGGCCTCGGCTTTTTCCAAGTCACCTCTAAGATTATTTTTCCTAAAAATACAGCTCTGATAATGTCATTTCCCAGCTAAGAACAAAACCAAACATTACAATAATTCTACATTTCTTAAAGAACAAAATCCCAAACTATTTCATCCAGTGTTTCAATCTTTCCCAACACTAACCTAATTTTCTGAATTCTAATCCCATTCACCTTGCTCTCCATTTATTTTTTTTTTAAGATTTTATTTATTCATTTGACAGACAGAGATCACAAGTAGGCAGAGTGGCAGGCAGAGAGAGAGGAGGGAAGCAGGCTCCCCACCGAGCAGAGAGCCCAATTCAGGGCTCAATCCCAGGACCCTGAGATCATGACCTGAGCCAAAGGCAGAGGCTTTAACCCACTGAGCCACCCAGGGGCCCCATTGCTCTCCATTTCTGAACCATGGCTATTAACTTGTTGAATATTCCAATCCCCACCAAGTCTGGAACCCTTAACTAAATCTTGCCAATCCCTTTCCAGATATTAGAACTTTGATTCTGATTCTAAGGCTCTGAGTTTGAGTTTATGCAATTCCTAAAGAGAATGCATTACTAGCCTGGACTTACTAAATCACAATTGGTATTCCTGACACCCCCTCTATAAATTTCCTTCCATTTATATGCACCACAACTGGAAATTTGAACACAACTCTTCTTGCCCACCAAATCAAACTTTTCCTTCAGCACATGAAATAAGTTAGCCTCCCCTAGCAGATAAGTGGTTGATAGGTGAATATAAGTCTGAATTCCAGGTCTCACCTCTATGCTAGTTGCCAATCCTACTATCAAAATGTCCACAGGTATCTTTCTTCTGCTAAAATATCCTAGAACGTGTTTCATTTTCTTATTAGAATAAATATTACAAGCCCCCATGGGTCTAGGGGACTATAAACTTATTAAGCATGAAGACTGTGATCTAGTCTTTATTATGTCCTTCAATATAATTTATATATTATATAAAGAAGATATTCAGATATTTAGCAAATGAGTCTTGTACCCCTCTCATCACCTCTTTTTACCCCTACCCACCATAACCAGGTTGGAAGGGGCTTTTCACTCTTGACTTAGAGAGGAATTTAGTACAACTACTCTTGTCATGATCGGTCTTTTACAAAAAGTATGTCCTGGGGTCAAGCCCCACATTGGGCTCCTTACTCAGTAGGGAGCCTGCTTCTCCCTCTCCCTCTGTCTGCTGCTCCCTGTGTTTGTACCCTCTCTCTCTCTCTCTCTGCCAAAGAGATAAATAAAATCTTAAAAAAAAGAAAAGATTTATTGAGAGACTGTTGATGAATTTTGAGAATAAATTTGTCCATCTTAAGACATTGTAAAGTTGCTCAGTACTATATTTTAAGTTGTGGGGCATTTTTATGCTTCTGTAAAATTATTTTGGGGTCTGTATAGTTAACAAATTCCTTTTTTATTTCTCTTACTTGAAAAACAAAAACAAATCACAGAATTTTAGAGACAATAAAATTTTATAGTAGCTAAATTCAAACTTTTTTTTTTCCCAAGGAGAAAACTAATACACAGAAGTAGAGTGACTTCTAAGGCCAAATAGAGCTGGAATTTAAACAGCTCTAAGGAGAAACTAGTGAGAGCCAGAGGTCAGAAAAGAGAAGGCACTTTGAGAGAAGTCCTTGAAATATTGTTAATTTCCCTCCTGGTCTTCATTCTCTCTTTCCTCTTGGTAGCTAGATGGGCACACCCACCTGAAGGCTACATTTGAAGGTGTCCCTTATAATAGCTGTGACCATGTGATTAAAAATCTTGTGGCTTTTGCAAATATTTTCTCCAGGCAAAGGGCTAATATCCAAGATCTATAAAGAACTCCTCAAACTCAACACAAAACAGATAATCATGTCAAAAAATGGGCAGAATACATTAACAGACACTTCTCCAAAGAAGATACCAATGGCTAACAGATACATGAAAAAATGTTCATCATCATTAGCCATCAAGGAGATTCAAATCAAAACTACATTGAGATACCACCTTACACCAGTTAGAATGGCCAAAATTAATAAGACAGTAAACAACATATGTTGGAGAGTATGTGGAGAAAGGGGAACCTCTTACACTGTTGGTGGGAATGCAAGTTGGTGTAGCCACTTTGGAAAACAGTGTGGAGATTCCTTAAGAAATTAAAAATAGAGCTGCCCTATGACCCTGCAATTGCACTACTGGGTATTTACTCCAAAGATACTGATGTAGTGAAAAGAAGGACAATCTGTACCCCAATGTTCACAGCAGCAATGGCTGCTACATTCACCAAACTGTGGAAAGAACCAAGATGCCCTTCAAAAGATGAATGGATAAAGAAGATGTGGTCCATATATACAATGGAGTATTATGCCTCCATAAGAAAGGATGAATACCCAACTTTTGCATCAACATGGTTGGGACTGGAAGAGATTATGTTGAGTGAAATAAGTCAAGCAGAGAGAGTCAAGTATCATATGATTTCACTCACTTGTGGAGCATAAGGAATAACACGGAGAGCATTGGGGGATGGAGTGGAGAAGTGAGTTGGGGGAAATTGGAGGGGGAGATGATCCATGAGAGACTGTGGACTCTGAGAAACAAACTCAGGGTTTTGGAGGGGAGGGAGGTGGGGGGTTGGGTGAGCCTGGTGGTGGGTATTATGGAGGGCACATATTGCATGGGAGCACTGGGAGTGGTGCATAAACAATGAATGCTGGAACACTGGAAAGAAATAAAATGGAAAAAACAAAACAAATCTTGTGTCTCCTTCCTCTCTTTATACCTTCCTATCATTTGGAATATAGACCTGCTTTAAATCAAAAATGTGAGAGCAAGGAGATAGAAAGAAACAAGGAGTCTCTTTGGATTTATTCAGAGCTACCTGCATACTCTGGATTGCCTCTCCTTACCTTGGACTACTCCGTGAGGAATGATCTTGTGAATGTTGGAACCACAATATTCAGATCCCTTTGTCAGTGCAGTCTTCAGGCCAGCTGTGTGGACAAGTAGAACATGGCTTTTTTGTGGTAAATGGGGACTTAAGGAATTCCTGTTCCAACAACTTATCTGCTAGTTAATGGATGTGCCTTTAGGTAGAGTGTTTCCTTGAGCATTTACATGCTACAATTTGAGGGAAACATCCTATCAACTAATTATCTCAAAGTAATGTTGTCATGTTTTTCTCCACTGAAAAATCATGTTAAAATTTTACGTCAATGAAAGCAGCAAACTAAGATGTCAGAGAAATTTATGCTGTTTCTCTGAAGCACATGTACCTTTTCTTCCAAAATTAAGTTATTAATTCTGTCCCCAGTACTATTCATTCATTCATATATAATTAATGGATAAATTGCTACACATCAGGTACTGTATTTAATGAGTGAGATAGACAAGCTCCTCTCCTGTCTGATAAAAAACACAATCATTAAAAATAATTAAAGTAGCAAGCCCAGATGCCATTATTTAGGGGAAGCACAGGGTGGTATTAGAGCAAGAAACAAGAGGACCTAATGTAGTTGGTGTTGAGAATACTAAACATTTTGTTTTAAATTTGTTTTAGTGCAGGTCTGTTGTGGCAGTAATGTTCTCTTATTTTTTTTCCTCTATTTTGGAAATCCAATGAAGCATTTTGAGAACATGGAGAAGAATGTAAAGACAAGATGTCATCTTTCATGATGTAGTGAAAAAAATCGTAGCTATGGTGAACAACAGCAACTAGAGTACATGCACCTCTTTATTTACAGGGGAGGATGGGAAGTGGAGAGAATAATTGAAGCCAAAGCCAGAAGCTGGGGAGAAGAACACAATAAAGGTATTCTGAGGGGCACCTGGGGGGCTCAGTCAGTTAGGTGTCCAACTTCTGATTTTGGCTCAGGGTCATGAGGTAAAGGACTGGATTGTGCTCCGTGCTGGGCTTAACACCTGCTTAAGATTTTCTCTTCCTTTCCTTATGACCCTCCCCCTCTCTTTCTCTCTCTCTCTCTGAATAAATAAATCTTAAGGTGGACCCCCCTAAAAAAAAAGAGAAGTCGTTTTGGGCTGTCTCCCCAGAGAATAATGCCTCGTTTTCAACTGGCCCATTCCTAGGTTAAATAAGCATAATTATGTAATACTTTGAGTGTGTGATTGTTGTTAACTTTGGGTTTTAATGTTATTGGAAAAATGAAATAATGTGTGTGTGCGTGTGCGCACGCACGTGTGTGCACGTGCATCAGTGTGAATGAATCTTATGTAGAATAACCATTACTATGTAGTAAGCTGACTAATTTTATAGATAACAACTTGATTTCAATAATTTAAAATAAATTATGATAATGAATTTTATATTCTTTCACACAAAAATTCAGTAAAACACTGAGTTGAACTGTAACTAAAGGCATCAATTGCCTAAATGTCAGCTTTGACTTTTAAACTCTACTTATTTCTAAAATAATAATAATAATAATAACAAAGAGGGAGAGAAGAGAGGAGAAGCCAGTAGTCCTTCATGTCATTCTTTTAAAGTCATCACTGTGTCGGTACTGTAGAATGGTCTGTAAAAGTGAAAGAAAGAAAAAAAAAAAGACAGATGGTAAAAAGCAGAACCCAACATAAGCTTGGAGAGTATCCACTGAGAGGGAAATGCTTTATAATTGGTAAATATTATAATGAAATATGTTAATTCATATTACAAGGATTTAGGAGTCAAGGCTCATCTGTGTGAAACAAATACCACCAATAAAGATGTTTTCCTGCTTGGATTATCAAAGGATCAAATAGTGATTTTTTTTTTTACCACATTTGAGAAACAAGCCATATGTTGAAAAGTCTCTCACTTTTCAAGGGTAGTTGCATGTTACCCAGACATATTCTCAGAGAGAAGAGAGAAGGGCTTTTGGGCAACTTCATTATTCCTACTATTTTAGTTTTCAAAGTCTTTTCCTAGTCTTTTAGGGGTTGCTCTATCTTCTTGCTCAACAGAGCTTAAGAGGTCCTGGTGAAACTCTCAAGAATTACTTTGTTAGCTCATAATTTCTCATTTTAAAACGTTGCTAATGGGGCTGGTCTATCCCTCTTCTCATATCAACTTCTCCCTTCCTTTATCTTCCTTTAAAATATTTCTGGAGGGTGCCTGGGTGGCTCAGTGGGTTAAGTCTCTGCCTTCAGCTCAGGTCATGATCCCAGGGCCCTGGTATTGAGTCCCACATAGGGCTCTCTGCTCAGCAGGAAGCCTGCTTCCCCCTCTCTCTGCCTGTGTCTCTGTCTACTTGTGATTGCTCTCTCTCTCTCTGTCAAATAAATAAATAAAATCTTTAAAAAAAAAATCTCTGGAAAGCTAGGAAATCCCTAACTATTTGGTGGGGCGGTTGGGGGTGGGGCACTTTTGTAACACAAGCTAAAAGTATCTTTTGGAGGATAACATTTCTCATGCAAAGATTGTTAGTAAATATGCAAAAAAAAAAAGAACTTTGCTTGTTAGGGTGCACATTGTGTGCAGAAAATGCTGTAGTAGGTGGGCCATGTTCTCTACTGATGGAAAACGTGTACCTTCTCACAACTATGAGTCCAAAGGCCCAGTGTGCTAAAAATTAGTGATCCATCAGATTGATGGGCATAAGGCAATCTGCACTGTTGGCGCTTTGAAATTTCTTGCATCAGTCACCAGATCATGATTTACTAATAGGGTTTCAGGGCTTGCAAAATAGCACAACTCTAACCACATATTAATATTTAATCTGGCATTTTAAGTGCACCTAACAAAAGACCCCAGAGCTGCTGACAGAATCCTAAATTGTGAATTTCTTAAAAGGGAATTGAACAGGTCCATAGTGATTTCATGAAAAAAAAAAGAAAAGGGAAAATAAATGGGTTCCAACGTTTCTAATGTAGACCTCCCAAGCAGGGCTCTCATTTTTCTTAAAGGTATTTATCATGCAATTTTAGATGCTTTATTAGAGAGTCACAAGGCTGTTTCTAGCGGCTGGCTGCAAAAATCCACAATTAGATGACAGCAGATGCATTTTGGTTAATAAATTTTATATTAGACAATTTGCTCCTAAAATAATTCATTGGCACTTCCAAAATGTTGCTAAATGAGAGAAGATCTAGCCTATAAATCACTTGAATCACCTTATTACATGCTTTTAAGCAACTGTATCTGTTCTGGAGTAGTAGTTGAAGAAGGTACTTAGTTGGCAAGTGGGTTTGCTTTGCAACCCGGTTTTCAGAGATCAAGATGACCATGAATGCCAAGTTCCAGAGATTTCGAGACCCCCTACACATGAGAGTCCAAATGAAGAGGGAATGACTTCACCTGCTGGTGCCATTGAATACATGTAATTATTATAGCTAATGTATATGATGAGTGTGCAGAATTAGGTGTTGCATTACGTCCATTTGTGACAAAAATATACCGTCATTTGTGAAAGATGTTCCCGTAGTAACAGGATGCCACCTGTAATAACAGAATGTTTATTAGTGTACAAATGAGGGTTATAAATGATGTTTCTTATCTATGGAACAAAACACAAAAGACAACTTATTAGCAAAAGATAAATTGCTTAGCAAGATCTCAATGAGATGCTAGGTTTGTCATAAAGAAGAAAAAAAAAGAAAAGAGCTTTTTATTTGCACAGACCAATGCCTTTATCATCCATTTAAAATAATATACTTGCCACTAGGTGGCTATTTTTGATCAGATCATTTTACCATTTTAATTACATTTTTAATATCCTGGCTGCATAAACAAAGATAAATTACCGACCCTGCACAATCTGGCTGCTAGCTCAGGCATAGTCAGTAATAATATCAGCTTTTGTTTGTGCCTCCTCTAATTAGATTCTGAAACCTAGGCTTTGTCAATCAATAATTTTAATTTTAGAATCGCCTTTTGATCTTGCATTTCATGTTTGTTTGGGAAAATGATCAGTAGGACAAAGCTGATAATTTATGCAGAAACAATCTCTCAGCAGAGCTACACGCGCATTCCTCCCCATCAACAGAAGCCTGCAGACTAAGGCTGACACAGGCCTAATTAGCATGCAGATATGTGTCGCCTCATTGGCAATTCAAATTGCTTTTTTATAATGTACCTCAAATTGTGCTACTCAAACATTGTATTTGATTTCCAAAGCCCCCTGGGCATCCTATAATGTCTCCCTTCATCCTGGGTATGAAGCATTTATTGAACAATCTGCTGAGACTGGCTGTCTTTTCGAAAACACCCAAACATCATATCCCCGGAACCAGCTTTTCCTCCTGTCAGAGAGAAACTTGTTCTCCTGCAGAATTCTGTGCGCCCCATTTGTAGGTTTAGAGATGATGTGTTACCTCGTGAGTTGCTTCTCCCACGTGGTTGATCTATAGAGGGCTTCACTTCTGTGCCACTCATTTTTAAAGTGGGGGAGGCTGTCTGGTGAGCGCACATTAATATGCGGCACATAACCACATCTCTGAATGCCAGTCTTCCATTCTTCATTAAACAAAAATGGCTGGATTGCCAGGATTGTTTGTCCTTTCTCCCACATACATATGCACACACCCTCACATTGGCTTCTCAGGCACACATATATGCACACAACCTTCTCATGCACCTACACACCCACCCAAGACGCCCAGGGCATCTCAGTGTCAGGTTTGAGTTTCCTGTGAAAGTTGTCTGCTGCACACATGACGAATAAGGAGATTCCAGCATACACTGGGGCTTTTTTTTTCCTTTTTTTTTTTTTCCATGCAGCAACAAGTGGCAGAATCAATGGTGTACAGTTATTC
The DNA here is from genome assembly GCA_003697995.1 of Taxidea taxus jeffersonii. Lineage (NCBI taxonomy): Eukaryota > Metazoa > Chordata > Mammalia > Carnivora > Mustelidae > Taxidea > Taxidea taxus. Next base: position 21,765 of record RCUC01147255.1, on the reverse strand, counting down.
AGCAATGTAATTCATTTCACTGGCTTTGGCTCCTGGCCAGATCCGCCATCTGTCTCTAGCTCTCCCTCTCCCCCTCTCTCTCCCTCTCCCTCTCTTTTGCTTGAATTTGTCCTACATTTCGTAATATTACGTGCCTGCCATCCTTATCCTATGCCAGAGGTACACCACCGCTCTCACCCCCATTCCGGCGTGGAGTTCTCTGAGTTCGGTGGCACTTGGGATACTCCACCTCGGTGCCATGGGAAGAAAAGGGTAAGCAAAAAGCAAAAGGATTAATGCAAAAAAATAGATATATAGCTATATATACATATATCTGATGTTCTGGTATCCAGTTGCTCCTGCATCAGCCTTTTATCCAAAGCCTTGAGATGGATCTGCCTCATCCAGGAACTTTTCCTGCTTCGTTAGAGTATCTTCGTTTTCTTTATCAGACGCTGGCACTCCACGCCAGCGCACGGCTCCATGGAATGCCTGCTGTTGGACACTTGCAGAGCTCTGCCACCAAACAATCTCCTGCATTGGAAATCGGGGGACTCCTCCAGGATCTTATGCGTGCTTGCTGCTTGAAGCTGCAGAAAAGTGAATAATCAATTAAGTATTGATTTCTTGTAAGATTTGGTAAATTTCAAAGGCAAGACAAAGAGGATGGCTTAAGGAAACACTGCAGGGACTTGGCGTAAATTAGACAACTAACAGAAGCGCAGAATAAAATAACACCTCAACTGAAGATTTCCTTGGAAGAATTAGCACTAGCTATTGGAAGACAATGGTGGATTTAATCAAAACAGCAGGCATGCAAGAATTTTACCCGTGAACCAGAAAAAGGAGCTAATTATAACCACCTTTTTAATGGAGCTAATTTGACTGAATGGATGCAAATGTGCTTTATTTATGGATGAAGAAGCAAGCCTTACTGCAATGATCTTGGGATCATCGTATCTGCTAAGCTTTGCAGCTCCTGTTCCCTTCAGTACATTTTTATTTCCGGAGAAGGTATTTATATGTAAACAACAGCTAACCATGCAAAAGATTCATCGGAACAATATACTATGGTATATGAGATATAATCATAATTTTGCAGCATCTCAGGATTTCCCCTAACTTGGGGGTTTTGCAACCTTTGCGTGCAATGGGTTATGGTAAACAATAAATGAATGATGTTAAACTGTTGTGATTTTTCAATGTCTAGTGTATTAATTTTAGCTTTCTTAACATGTTGATTCAGAATTATTTGGCAATTAATCCATTTGGAAAGGAAGGGGATTATTGGGTGGGGTTTTTTTAAATGCATTTGTAGTCTTCTTAGAGATCGGAATGTGTAGGTCCCACCAGCCCATGAGCTCTATAATTATAAAAGAATGGTAAAAATTTTTGACAATTTGAGAAATTGGTTTTATAATGGGAACAATGTGTTATAATCAGTAAAAGGAGAATTGTTATGTTTTCTCTCTGGGTAGAATGTTCTTGAGTGGTTAACTCCTCTGTTGCTGATGAGAAGTAAATATCTTATAACTGGCAAGAAAGAGAGACTGTAATGACAATGCTTTGTTCCTATGCATCCTCACATTTCAGGCTGAAGTGATTTTAAGCATTTCCTTCTATTTATATTATTTTCTTTATTTTTCTTCTTTTCATCTTTTTTGCTGTCTCGCAATCTACGTTCCCTGAGCAACCATAGGAACCAAGTTACATTAAGCTCCAACACAAAGACCTTGTAAGAATAATGAATCCTCATTTGCATCGACATTTGTATTCAGATTTGCCAGGCTATAAACTTGGCAGATCAAGCGGAATATTAAGTAGAGGCTTCCATGGTAAATTGTGGCTCTTGAAATTGCTAAACTCCCCCCCCCACCTTTTTTTTTTCCTATCTGTGGTGGCAGGTGAAGTCTCATGACTACTTGCTTCTTAGGAAGCACATTGGCCCCTTCATCTTTCAGTATATGATGTCAATTTCAAGCAGAAGAGGGAAAAACCAGTAGTAGGTATCCTAGCCGAAGGTACAATATGACATGTGACCAGAGAGCATTAACTAAAGACCAGAGACCATGAGAGAGGTGTCTTTTAAGTAAATGAATGATATAGAAAAATTACTTATCACGTGTGGGCGAAGGTTTGATTTTCTGGCATATTCAAAAATATATTAATCTCATAAAAGTTCACACTCATTTTTAAAAATTCCTGAAGTTGATGTAAGAGGGGCAGGGTAGCTCTTTACTTTTGAAATACCTGCCATTTGGAGTCATCATCATTGGTCCTCTCATGCCCATTCTTGAAATACTTAAAATGCCTTATTTTAATGAGTCACTATGGATTGACTGACTCAATCCTCAGCTTTGCTTGATTCTGAACTGGTCATATAGGAATAGTGACAGTTACTCTGCATAAGTTCAGAAATATGTCCTATAAGGTCAAATCTCCAATACAGTAAACAATGGGGTGAAAAATGCGGACTTTAATTTCCATGTTTGGTTCAATCAACGCAAAGCCAAAAAAGTGAGTAATTGGAAACATTTGTGCATGACTTAATTTTTCATGCATTATCCCCTTGTTTCAAGATCTTGTAAACAGAGCCCAAACCTATGACCTATTAACAAACTCTCACTTCTTGCCATTTTCTTTTTCTCTTAGGGACCCTTTGCTAGTAGGAAGCAATAAAATGTATTAGAAGATCAGTCTTGCAACAAACTTATGACAGGCATCTTAAAAATGGCTTTCCTTTTTAAATCTATTTGTTTAAATTTAAACAGTGTAAATGATGAAATGTAGACTAGGTCTACTATAAAGAATTCCTTTATGGTATATCATAAAGAATTGTGAAATTTTAGTAACTATTATAAGTAACTGACTTAACTCTTGCTTGAAGTTGAGGTAAGCTTTCATTGTGTGTGGTGAGATGGGAGAATGTTTCATTAAAGGTGCTGGATTTTTCTTGGAAAACATGCACTGGTAAATATTTAGACTGAAGGATAACATTTCATAAGCTTTCACAAGTTTGTAAAAATATTTATAAGAACCTTGCCAAAAACATGTATATTACTATGATTTATATTAATATACTATGATGTAGTATATTCTAAAGTAGGTATTAGATATTCTTAATAGTAGCTGGATTTTAGAATCTGAGTATAATGCAAATCATGACTTTTTGAGAATTACAAGCTTGCATTTCACAACCTCATCACTTTTAAGGGAAATAAAGTATTAGATTACTTAATACTAAGCACAACAATACTGAAAAACAAGAATATACCACTAAGTGGCAAAATTTTACTTTTATATTTATTCTTTAGTATGAAAAAGATGGAAGCATGGTAACTACCATAAAGTTGCCTTGACCCAAAGCAATCAAGGATAAATGACATTTAAATAGAATTCTTTTCCTGAGGGGCCTTAAGGATACCACATTATGATGAAGCATAACTATCAACTTTATATCAAAATTCAAGCAAAGGTTAGAGTCTGATATATTATTTTAAAACAATGTCAAGCTAAGACATCAATGCATCTTTTTTTTAACATACTTGCTATTTCATATAAATCTGAAACTCAATTTAATAGCCTCAAAATTGTATTTTTACCATAGTGTGTGGGGAAGGGGGCATATATATTGACCCCTCTTTCATAGAAAGAACAAAAATACATTTAATTGTACTGCAAAACACATTTTGTGATATGTTCGGAGAGGATTTAGAGAGGAAAAGATTTATATTTATATCTTTCACCATGCTACCCATCAGTTTGAAACTGTCTTCTTTAATAAATGCTAATGATTTGGTTGATTACGTTTGTGCATGTACTTACCATGCAGTTTTGGGAATCAACCGCTGATGAATCTTATCAAGAAGAGAAATTATAGCATTAGCTCATTTGCTTTCCAAACAGCAGGAGTGAGAGTTCTATCCAAAATGATATTAGTGATATTGTTTTAATATCCATGCAGAAAAGTACATACTATTTCTTGCCTGCCTTCTCAGTGTTTCTTAGACAAGGCTCACATTTAATAGACAAGGTCTCTTCTTTCTGTGTAGGAATACAACTGAATGTATATTCTAAATGAGGAAATCAAAACTAAAACCACAAACAAATGGAAACACTTATGTAAATTGAAGTAGTTTATCCAAATTTGAGAAAGGAGCAAGTGGAGTTGTAAAATCTTTTTTTTTTCCTCCTACAATAGGAAAAATAGCAAAATGACATGTGCTCATGTCAATTTCATTATGTTCTGTTTCTATTAGAGGATTTCTTACTAACGTAAAAATGCATGTTACCATAGGGTTTTTCCCACCATAACTTATATAATCCATGGTTATTAACTAGCAAGGTTGTTAGCCACAGACACAATGCCCAAAGGACAGTCTGGGCTTCCCACTGCAGGCTAGTTCTTGTCCTGTATAGATTAGAGAAGCAGAGCCCTGTGTGTTATCCTGAGAAATTGGGCTTCACTGATTCTAAAATCAGCATGTCTCAGTGGTCTCTTTTAGTAGGATGGCTGAGGGCTTTGCCACATTCATGAGGCACACAGAATTAAGACTTAGGGCACACCATAGAACATGTGTGTTCATGACTTGACCTTTAAAGTCAGTTCAAGGTTTTAACTTCTGCCTAAAAGGGAAACAACCAAAAGCCCAATCTTGATTATATTTTCTTTGTCTTCTTCTAGTCCAATGATGAAGGGCAAATTTATAGAACTATAGATAAGACATAGATATAGATTTATCTCCTTATATTTGAGAGGAAAGATGTAGATCTATGTATAGATAGGTATAGATATATGTAAGATATATCTATACATATATTGCTTTCCTCTCTGATTTTAAAGTGTGTGCATCATTGCTGCTTAGTTCATAACCACAAACTCCATCAAAAATAGAAAATGTGTGTATGCATATATTGTATAAATATTTGTGTGCATATACACAACAAAAATATGTTTCAATAGGAAGAATGGATGAAGGATGTATAGAAACATCATGAAACTCAGAGATAGGATAAGATTGAAAGCAAGCCAAATATATAGGATCAATGAAATATGGTATGGTATCACTTGGTGGTTTCTATACCTAAGTAAAATCAAGGGTTTTATTTTTATACTTAAATATTTAGCCCCCTCTATTTATAGATCATTGATAGTAGAGTAGAGAGTGAAGAGAAAGACTTACTAATATTTCAGTAATTTTGAGATTATTTGGGGGATATTTTTAAAAATCATGAAATAATGCATGATGTTTTGTGATTTTAAAAATGACATAAGTGAATTAATGTACACTTAATTCTTTGCCTTAAAATTTTCTTTGAATACTATAGTTACTTACCAATAAATTGGAGTGAGATTTTATACAAATGCTATCTGCTTTCTTACTAAATGTTAATGTAAAAAATTTTGAACAATAATTCAAATAGTCTGTTTTATAATATCACTGTTTGGGAGTATACTAAAAATTGTTAAGCATAGTAACACTCATTTAGGGTTACAGCCATAAGGAAATAAATAGAAATTCCTTTTTCAAATTGGACCTAATTGTCATTCTCTCCCAACTACCTCAGGTGTAAGGTCAAATATCTCTCCCCTTCTATTCCCTTAACAAAACTCACCTAAATCCAGTTTGATAAAATAATCATGAAGTGGCTTCTCTTTCACTTGGATAATCTGACACCAGTAGGAAAGCCTCTATTTCAGAACCTACTTTAAAACTGCTACTCAGAAAACAAATTTCTTAAGTTTTTCGAAGTTTTGATTAACTTCCAAGATAGTGGGCTAGGTGAATTAGCTATCATTTCAGAGGTGTGTGCCCTAAATTTTAACATACCCTACAACCGACTTCGCAGTTTCCAACTTCACAAGATGCTACAGACTCTCCTCTTGCCTGCATAGATAATCCGTTTTACATCTTCAACCATAGCTGTGACTTTCATTCCTTAGTCCTCTCTCTAAGTGAGTTTATTGTCTTCCTCCTGCGCTAAACTCGTCACTGTTTAAATTTTATTTCATCGTGTGCCTTGGTCTTATTCTTCTTACTGCTCTTGATGCCAAAAACATGCTTTTTTTGCTTTTAAAAATTCCCTTTCGGGGCGCCTGGGTGGCTCAGTGGGTTAAAGCCTCTGCCTTCAGCTCAGGTCATGATCCTGGGGTCCTGGGATCGAGCCCTGCATTGGGCTCTCTGCTCTGCGGGGAGCCTGCTTCCTCCTCTCTCTCTGCCTGCCTCTTTGCCTACTTGTGATCTTCGTCTGTCAAATAAATAAATAAATAAATAATCTTTAAAAATATTCCCTTTCATGAAACTTTTACTAATCGAGTAGATATAGGGTGACATTATGTCCTCCATTTTCAAACAACAAAATTCACGCAATCATGAGCTACATGTTCCTGATATATTCATTCATTTGCATCTATCCACATCATTATGGTGGCTGTGAGATTTTCATATATACCAAGCAGAATGCCCCCTGTTTGAACGTCTGTGTGCATTCAGTTATTCTTCCAAACAACTTAGATTTATTAAGACCCCATTTGTGTCATGCACTTTTGTGGAAGCAATATAACTATAAGGATGGATTAGACATATGGGGTACACAAACAAAGTAGCAAGCGAAGGGAGCATCTGCCCAGGGAGATACACAAAAAACTTGCAGTTAGGAATTTTGTCCATTCTTATGAATCTATGAAGGGCCTTTGGGGAGTCAAATTACAATTTAAAATGTTTCCTAAATGGAATGTAAACTTTCCATTCCAGCTTGACTTGGTAATACTATGGTGGTTCAAACATCCTTAGCAATGACAGCTTAGAACAGACATTCTGAAACGTTTTGGTCTCAGGATTACTTTGCACTATTAAAAATTATCAAGGTGAGGGGCACCTGGGTGGCTCAGTGGGTTAAAGCCTCTGCCTTCGGCTCAGGTTATGATCCCAGGTTCCTGGGATCGAGCCCCATATTGGGCTCTCTGCTCCGCGGGGAGCCTGCTTTCCCCTCTCCCTCTCTGCTTGCCTCTCTGCCTACTTGTGATCTCTGTCTGTCAAATAAATAAATAAAATCTTTAAAAAATGAAACAAGATGGGATTGGGAGGAAGACAAACCAAAAGAGACTCTTAATGTCATAAAACAAACTGAGGGGGGTGGGGGGGAGGGGGGTTGGGAGAGGGTGGTGGGGTTACATTATATGTTTAAATAAAAAAAATAAATTTAATTAAAAGAAATAAATAAAATCTTTAAAAAACAAATTATCAAGGTGACAACAGCTCTTATTTATGTATATAATTATTGATATTTAGCACATTAAAGTAAAACAAATTTTATTTCTAAGTTATTTAGTAATTCATTAAAAATAACAACTACAAACTAATTAAATATTGACCTAAAGGGTACACTACACTAAGATAATCATATTTTCCAAAATTAAAAAGAGCAAGGAAAACGGCACTGTGATATGAATATTTTTAATATGTAGCTAATAGAAGATACTGAATTCTCGTATCTGCTTTTACATTCAGTCTTGCAATATATTATTTGGGTTGAGGATCTAAAGAACAACCAGCCTCTCGCAAATCTGTAGCTGGGAAGGAGACAAACATGTTAAGTAGACTTTTCATCTAATTGTGGATATTCTTCTCTGATATACATCAAATATCGACAAGTAGAAGTTTCTTAGAAGTTGCAATATGGAATTTGAGAGCATATCAATAAGGGTTCCATTCTTTTTATGTTAAATTTCATTCTTTATCTTGCATTCCTAATAGATCTTTGACTGACGCATTATTTTATAACATCATGAGATAATCTATTGGAAAATATTGGTTCATTGGGTTATGCAGATCTTCTGATTATTGACACATTTCATTATACAGTATTGAAAAATAAGCACACTCACTAATATGACTATCATGATTCCATTGGAAATTTCAATATTGGGAACCTTTCCAGCTCATAATCACAGATATAAATTTTCCAAAATTCTAATATTCCTTGAAAGCTAAAATTTTATTGACAACATATACTAGAAAGGATTTCCCTTGGTGTTATAGGCTAACACTGTTTATCAAGGATTGAGGCCTTTGTTTGTTTGTTTTTGTTTTTGATTTAGGTTCAAGGGCATAACCCTGAGGAAGATCATGACTTCCATTATGGTTTGATGCTACTTCATTCCTGCTAAGAAACCAGGACTACTAAGGCTCTAATATTGTGTAAAAATTCCAACACACTCGAAAAAAGAAAATAGCAAATGTATTATTAGGATAATAGTTTTGATTTCAAGGACTTTCTGAAAGTAGCTCAGGGTTTCTAGAGGTCTGGGAGCATGCTTTAAAAAAAAAAAAAAAAACACTATCAAGGGCGTCTTGGTGGCCTTGGTTGGCCTTGCTGGCTCAGTCAGTTAAGGGTTCAGCTCTTGGATTCTGCTCAGGTCATGCTCTCAGGCTGGTCAGATCAAGCTGGGCTCCCTGCTCAGTGGAGAGTCTGCTTGAGATTCTCTCCTTTTCCCTCTGCCCTGCCACCCCACTCGTGCTCTCTCTCTCTCTTTCTCTCTTTCTCTCTCAAATAAATAAGTAAATAAAATCTTTAAAAAATTTTTAAAAACACTGCTCAAAGAAGCTAAAACAGAGCTGCAGATGTTTAGTAATCATTATTTGATATTCAGTATCACCTAACATATCCCAATGGCTGTGCAGATAATTTCATATATAGATTATCTTGTTTAATCCTTCCAATAAGCTATCATTATATTTTAAAAGAGAAAATTATAGCTTTATTTAATGACTTCTCCAAGGTCACAAGACCTGTAAATGACAAAATCCAGATTTATATCCAGGTTTTATGAAGTCCACTGTTCTCATTATACCATAGCTGTTTAATATAACTACTTCACAGCCTCCCCTAAGTAAGGGGATAGTGAATAAATCCTGTGCCATCTGCTTGATGGCCAGTCTCTATTTAAGTGCTATTATGTTCCATGGATATGTATAAATCTTATTCCCATTCCAAATCCTTCATGGAGTGGGAAGTCCAATTTCACATCTATTTAATCACAATCCAAAACTGCATTGCAGTTATATGATGCCCCTCAACATACCTAGTCAGTTTTCTTTAACTACTATAATGACTGATGGCTGATTTGGTCATTTTACTGGCTAAATTAATCACTGACCATTTCAGTGGATCACTGACCACTTATCCCTTCCAATCTTCCAAATGAGCCTATCAGATCAGTCTTGCAGTCTAATCAACTACCCACAGATCACTGTTAACTGTGCTGACCAAAAAGAACTTATCTAAATCTTAGGAAGCCACAAGAACACAGGGAACAGCAGTTTATAAAGTAACTCCTGAAACTTATGAAGGGTTCTTACAGAAGACTTTTTAAGTCAGACCAACAGAAGCCCTGGATCCTAGCCTTGGTGCTAACAAATTAGCTTTGTGAGTTAAGGAAATATTCAACATCACCGTGTCTTGGTTCTCTTGTCCATTTAATGAGAGGAAATTACTATATGACCTCTTGTTTTGCTTACAATCTTAATGTTGTATGATTTTTATATAGAAAAAAAAAAGCATTTCCCTTTTTGGCAGTCATGATTTTCTTCATTTGTAAGTTTTCTTTTCATGCCTGTCTTCACACTCTATGCTGAAAGTTTTCAAAATCCAATTCATTGCTCAAACTTATACATAAAAGGTTTACAGAATCTATCTATCTATCTATCTATCTACCTATCTATTTATCTGACCAGCCATTTAGACCCCTTAAGTATGGTATTTAATAAAATCTACTCAAACTTTTTATGTTTTTTTCCACTAAATAAAAATGAAATTGCTTCTTTTTTTCCTCTTAGTAAAAAATATTTATTGACCAAGTTCTGAATTCTAAGAATTCAGAATTCTAAGAATTCAGCAAGTTGAGGACTTGCTGATCCCAGGCTCTTCATTGGATGAAGTCATACACACATACCCACAAACATAGTAAGACATCTACAATTATCCCCATATTTATGAATTCACATCTCTACCTCTAAGTTCAGTACAATACTTTAGGATGCATTCTAACCTTCACTCTTATATTTGACAATCTTCTCTCCAAATGTGAAACTGGATTCCAATTATCTCCCTTGTATTTATTTATGTATTCATTTAATCCCTCATATATGAGCAATTTCTGAACTTTACTGGGATGCTGCCCTACTTACTTTCTGCTTAATGGCTTTTTAACGAGGCCAAGGAAGGAAGGAAGGAAAAACGAAGGAGGGAAGGAAGAAAGAAAGGAGTTGATAAGTTTTGACATATGTCTATTAGTGTAAACTTCAAGACGACTAAGATACACAATATTTCTCTCATCTCAATAAATTGTCATGTTCTTTTTCAGTCAACCATTCAATCACTGCTATGACTTCTATCAGCATAGCTTAGTTTTATCCATTCCAGAAATTCATTTTTTTAAGATTTTTAAAAAATTTATTTATTTGGCAGAGAGATCACAAGTAGACACAGAGGGAGGCAGAGAGAGAGGGGGAAGCAGGCTCTCTGTGAGGCTCGATCCCAGGACCCTGAGATCATGACCTGAGCCAAAGGCAGAGGCTTTAACCCACTGAGCCACCCAGGCACCCCAGAATATATGCACTTTATAGCATTTATGTTATGATAAATTTGGGGTGGGGTTATAGAGATTGATCTCCTCCATTAACGATTAATTATAATCCATCCTGAAATATTAATAAGTATCCCGTATGAGCTATGTTGAGGAAAGGAGGGGAGAGAAGGAACCTGTAATATTTGCTTGCAATTACTGAAATTACGGAAGCAAAGGTATTCCAAAGACAGAAATACAATCACAATTATCTGACCTGTAAAAATAGTTTTTATTTCTGCAGCCAAGGAACAGCAAACTGTTGACATTGGGAGCTCTTTCTATAAAGGCCTTTTATAAAATCCTCCTTTGCATAGCTATTTTTTTGTATTTACTTTACAGCATTTATCCTCTTCTATCTAATATTGAAATCACAAACATTCTAGTAACACTGAGAGTGTTTTAAATAAACTGCTCTGGGGACACCTGGGTGGCTCAGTTAGTTAAGCAGCTGCCTTCGGCTCGGGTCATGATCCCAGTGTCCTGGGATCGAGTCTCACATCAGGCTCCTTGCTCGGCAGGGAGCCTGCTTCTCCCTCTGCCTCTGCCTGCCACTCTGTCTGCCTGTGCTCGCTCTCTCTCTCTAATAAATAAATAAAATCTTAAAAAAAAATAAAAATTAAAAAAAATTAAAACTACTCTGCAACTGGGCTTTGGAGCTTGTAAGCCACCTGAGTGTGGTCAGGTGACATGTCCTTTCTAAATTCCCATGGAAGACAATGAATCAGGTGTGTCCTGGATGCTGAGGGCCATGTGGAAAGTACACGCAGGCATGGCCGGGTCACTGGAATGCCTCCAACGCTCACTTAACCCAGCCCTTGATGATAAGTAACAGTGCAGGAAAGGGGCTGGTGTGCAGTAGGCAATCAATGCACCAGTGTGCATGTGCTCTACCTCTAAATTGCAAAGTGCTTAAACAGAGAAATAGCATTTTCATTTGCAGAGTACTGTGAAAACATGGTCATGGGAAACATTAAATAAAGACGGCAAATAATGGCTTTACAGCTATTATTTCAATTAGACACATAAAGCAAAATAAACAGTGAGGGGAGGCCATTGAAGGGCCATCGACAGGAGACTGTTCAAATAAATAAAGGTGTACCATATAATAGAATACTATGTAGCAATTAAAAGTAATAATATAAAGCTATAATTTGTTCTATGCAATAATTGCCAAGATATGTCTAATGAAAAGAGCCAGGTGCAGAAGAAGATATGTAATATGCTCCCCCGTGTGTAAAGATATGTGTACATTTAAGTATAGAAATGACAGAAGGATTACAAACTGATTAAACAGTTGACTCTGGACGGGGACAGTATTTACTAAAAACACTTTTCTGTAGTTTGCCTTCTTTTTCAGCATGAGTACACTAGTTACACTGGTTTTAAGATAAATAATAGTCAATTTTTAATGTAAAATAGAGATGACATATATTTATAAGGCAAATCATTGTCATGCCTGCCATCAAATAAACATAAATTGAGAAAGGATCAATTTTATCATGAGTTTCTTACCATCCTGTAAAACCAAATACAGGCTATTTTTAAATATTTCAACTCATGAAGGCATTAATTCAGAAGAGACAGAGCCATTAACACAGAACAGACAGAGCCAAAATACATTGTTGATAGGATTGCCAGATAATATACAATAGTTTTATTTGCTAAACCTGGCAATTTCAATTATTGAAAAGAGAAAAGTGTTCTGAATTCTTATAAGACAATGTGTATTCGATGCCAAACACTGATAGTTTCCAGACAGTCTATTTTCTATTATTGTTTAGGTAAAATATGTTGACCTTTTAATTGAATTTTAAATAATATTTTTGAAAATGCACACAACAAAATAAAAATGATTCTCCCAAGTTTAAGTTATTAACATCCATACAACATGTAATATGGCTCCAATCTATTCTTTCACATTCCTGTTCCAATACTTTCTTATAATACCATTGTATTACAAGCAAAATAAGCCTTTCTACCATTCAATAAACATGCCTTATTCCTGAATACTTACTCTAACACTTTCTTTTTTCCCTTCCTGTCATGATTCTGCAATGTCCTCATGAGGTCTTCTAACTGCTTCAGTGAATAGGTTCTTTTCATTTACATAGGGCTTTTTTTTTTTTACAATGTCTTATATCATTGTAATGTGTATACTTATCAATGTCCCTAATAGATAAATAAAAGCACCATGAAAGTAGGAAGCAATCACTTCATCCACATCCTTCCTCTTCAATCACTGTGTGTGCTTCAGCCGCCTGGTCTAGTGTTTTACACAAAAGGAATATCCAACAGAGTCCAATTGATGTGTAGGTGAATGGCAGGAGATAGGCCAGTCCCTCTGAAGATTAAACTATAGTCAACTTGGAATCTCATAAAAAATAATAATAACTACCCTTATTTGGTATCATAATCCCTCTCTATAGTAGAAAATAATTCCTAAAATGTTCCTTGGCTATATTTTTTCCTGACTTTAAAGAACAATAACAACAGCAACAAAAACACAGTTAAATTCCATCTCCTTTACTTCAGATTTTCATTTTATTTTCTTATCCCTTAAACATTCTTCCATTGCTTATATGATTCCTCAAGTTCTTGAATCATCCTTTAAGCTGGGGAATACAGAGTTGAGCATAATATCCTAGTAAATCAGACCAGTGCTGAATAATTTCCTTCTTTGTATTAAATTCCTTTGGAGTTTTCTCAGTATAATTTTTAAACAAAATGGCATATTAATTATTCTTTAGACCTATACTTAATCAATTCCTATATTACGCTTGAACAATTTATTTCTAAGTGATTCTCCCTAATTGATGCTTAATTTAATTTAGTTCTCTTTTTTAAGCAAGGGCATTTGATTGTTATCCCTAAACTACAAAGGGATATTTCTCTGTTACCTTGAACCTATCATAGAACACCCTAGGCATGCAATTTATCCTGCCTTCCAGTCAGTGATGTTTAAAACAATGACTCTCAAATCCCAGAATGGTGTTCCATGAGGACGTTTCCACTGCCCCATGGTGAAGTAGGATAATAAATACATTGTAAAGAGCTTTTTTATAAAGCCACCTTTGTTCACTTTTTTAGGTCTTAAAATATTTATCTCACATATGTGGTAGTAGATGGTGGTAATTGTTTTTCTGGCACTAAAATGCTGGATACCCTATGTGAGGCCCCTATTTTGGTTTATTTTTCTCTTTTATTCTACAGAATACCAACTTTGAGAACCATTAATAATAGCCATGGAAGTGGCAATAAGCATAGCCAGCAATTAGAAGCTGTTCATATGAAAAAAAAAATTGTTCTAAGAACTTTAGATAAATTAACTCACTTAATGCAACAACTCTCTGAGGAACTTACTACTATTGTTCAAACATCAGATGTTAGGAAATTGAAAAAGAGAGAAGTTTAAAAATATGTCCAAAGTTACACAATGAGTTAACCCAAGAAAGGGCATTCAGAGGCCATGCCCCTAACCACTGCATGAAAGTGAAACCAGGATAAGATTTTAAGTCAATCTGGAGGGCACCTGGGTAGCTCAGTTGGTAGAACTTAAGACTCTTGATCTTGGGTTTGTAAGTTCAAAGCCCATGTTGGGTGTAGAGATTACTTAAAAAATAGAACCTTTACAAACAAATAAATAATAAAGTGAGTACAGAAAATGGGAGAAGAAATATGAAAGCATTAAAAATTAAAAATTCACACAATTGAAGAAACATATTAATACCCAGATATAAGAATCAAAGATTATATAAATAAAAATAAGTCGACATTGAGATAAATCTAGTGAAACATAATTAATAAGGACAAAAAATATTAAAATGAATGAGAATGAAAAGAGATTCAATAAAGAAGCAACAATTATGCAGATAGCAGATTCTAATCTGTAAAAGCAGAAGAAATAACAGAAATGACAATTTCAAACTGCCAAGAGCAAACAAATATCATATAAGAAATTTATGCCCAGATAAACTACCACTCAAAATTAAGATTTTTTATACAAAGGGATATAATTTTCTATGCAGATCATCATTGAAAAGTTACCAAAGTATAATCACTAATTTACTTAGTGATTCAAAGGGGAAAAATGAACAGAGAAGAAGGTAGAATACATGAAGCAATTTTTAGAAAGAAATAAAAAGCTAAATCAACACTAAAAAGCAGTAAAAATAACAGTTTCTTAATTTAAAAATAGTTGAAACTCTACAACCATGACAATGAAGGATGAGAAGGTGAATACCAGGTATTAAATTTACAATCCTCATGTTGCTCATTGTTCATTGCTCTATCTTCCGTGCAAGGGAAGTAGTAGCCATTCAATAAATATTTGTTGAATGAATGACAGAACAAATATTTTATAACTGAAGGTAGTTCTAGACACAATCTCTAACTGTGCCCATCAGATTCTGAGAATCTGGCACACATCAGAGGTGTGCCAACAGGCTCCGTGTTTGAGGTTAGGCAGGTTGTTACTAAAAAAGGTTCCTAGGGGCTCCTGAGTGGCTCATTGGGTTAAGCCTCTGCCTTCAGTTCAGGTCATGATCTCAGGGTCCTGGGATCGAGCCCTGCATCTGGCTCTCTGCTCAGTGGGGAGCCTGCTTCTTCCCCTATCTCTCTGCCTGCCTCTCTGCCTACTTGTGATCTCTCTGTCAAATAAATAAATAAAATCTAAAAAAAAAAAAAGTTGTGTGGTGGCCCTTGATGTACACATTCAGATCTGCCTTTGAAGGAACATGCTGCACCAGCAGATTCTGCTGACAACCTCAGGCTGCCACCCATCCTCTCATCTGCGGCGTTAATACCTGAGCTATGCTACACATGGGCTGCTCCTCCGCCTCACTGAGCAAAGCAAATGGAGGTCCTAGAGCAGTCCTGGTGAAGACAGGGATACTCAACTGAGAAACCTTTGCTCTGGGCCATCCCAGCAACCTGGCCAAGATTTTCTGAGTCTCACTGTAGACTGAAGCTCATTCTGCCCAGTCCTTCTTTCCTTCTCTCTTCTGTGAGGTGTCAGACATGCATTGAGGTCTGAGGGCCTTCTCTGGCTTTTCCTGCTCCCTTCCCCTTTATTCTTCTCAGGACTTTCCAGCAATCTCTTTCATGTGCAATTCTGTCTGCCTTTGGGAGGGACCAAACTGGCATATGAAATCAAGAGAGTGGACAAAGTCAGGTCTACTGGATATAAAGTAAGGTCTCCTCATCTGAAAGAACAGTAGTCATGAATAATAATTGTGCACATTCAGGAAACAGGCTTCTTAAGTAGAAAACCTGTGGTGTATCTCTTACACATGCCTCACTGCCTTAGCCTTAGAAGAGCTGAAATGCCCTTTCAGGAAACATAGTCTCCCTGGGCTAAGATTTGCTTATTTACTTACTCCCCAAAGTTGGGAAGATCATTCAGTCTCAAGAGCCTTAAAGCTTATTACCTTTCTATTTTTCTTGGGGGTCCGTGGTAATGGGCCACACCATCTAAAAATTCTAATATGCAGACATCCTTCTTACTCATTAAGATCATGGACACTGGTCAAATCTTCTGGCCCATTCCAAATCATACCAGTCTCTGGGGAAATCATCGGATCTGTGAGTCATTCATACAACAAATCAGCATCCAAATTCCACGGCCCTTATCTCTGCTGTGATGTAGTCCCTCAGTGCTGCCATTACATCTGAACCCACATTATCTCTGATACTTTCAATCCAAATTTCGCATTTCTGAATTCAACCTCTTATGCCTCCAGCTTGCTAACATCATCATGCCACTGTCTTTTTAGTACTTCCAGTGGTGCACCCTTCTATATTCTTTCTATATGCTTGTACCCTGTTGTCATCACTTCCTATTCTATCCAGCCTGTATTCTATAGAGAGTCATTTCAATCATTTTCATATCTTGGATTTTTTTGTGTGTCCTTGAAACATACAATAAGCAGCAAGTTGAGTCATGGTAGAATAAAAAAAATTAGTAAATACAAATAAAAAATATGGGATTTGTTTTGTTTTGGTTTGGTTTCTATCACAATGAGATAATAACATCTTGAATGTTTAAGGGGAGGTAAGAATCACTGGCCTATGTCTCCTCTGCTATGGAAAACATGTGTTGCTTTTTTTTTCTATTTCTCACTGTCCAAAACAATTTTACTTTCTTGTGTGTCAGTTCCATGTATCTTTATTGAAAAGCTATTATAGTTTATACTATATCACAATTTAGAATCTAGTGAAAAGTCCAATAGACCAGAAATTCTTCAAGATGTTTCTAAGTTGTAATTTGTTTGAATATTTTTTCCTTAGTAGTTTTTGGGTTTTTTTTAACTCTTAGGTTTCTTTCTACTATGTGTAGAAGATGCCAGGTTTAGTTTTAAATTCTTAACTCAATCATTAGTAGAGATAGAATTAGTTAAAAATAAATCACTGAAAAGCTTTTTTTTTTTTTTTGAATCACCTTTTTCTCATGCACTTTGTCAAAATACCAAAAGTTGATTTGACATTTTTATAGTTGTGTTTCTCTCTGGTGTATTACTGGGCCCACAAAACTGGAACACTGCAAGTAAAGATCTCTCTTGTACTATACTTATATGACCAAGATAAAAATATTGTCCAAAATAATTCAATCTCAATTTGTACACTTTTTCAAATTAGTTCAAAAAACATTAAAAAGCCACTGAAAATTTTTGGTCACTAAAGTAGCTCATATTCACTAACTTCTTAGAGGTTATTTCATCACATAGCTAAGCATATCACTGTTAGGGTTATTTATGAAAATTCTAGCTTCCTAAGGTCAAAGTAATCTAACAATGGAATATTTTTAAAGCATAAATTATCCAAATTTCAGGAGCTATTAAAACTTGTTATTTCTGTTCTGCCTTTTCTACTCTAATTCACAGCAAGTAGAGTGGCTATGCCCTGTCCTTTTACATCTACTGCCCAGAGTAAAATAGCTAGCCTGGGAATTAGAAATTTTACAGAACTTTTAATTTTTTTCCCTAAAAATTATAAAGTAAGTCTTACAACCTCTGTTAAGCTAATTTGGTAACCCTAATATATACATGAAAGCTTTTATTTTCTTTAAAAAGAACCCATAGGTAGCAGAAAGAATTAGTCATACTCTTAAAAAATAAGTGAAATTAACAATAGTCATATTTGTTCTGGTTATAAAAGTGAGGACTTTTCTGCATACCTTTCTTTAATAGAACATTATAGCTTTATTCAGTAAAGTAACGCTAAGGCTCATAACCAAAGGCAAAACCTCTAGATATAGAAAATCACACAAAAAATCTTGAAAGATGAAGTCTCTTTCCAAGGTGTTCAGCCACAAAACATGTGGACCCCACATTCTTACTTAAAAATTACCTAATATTAGCTTTTGACTCCTGTGCCTAAGATCACTCATTTTTAAGGAGGTCAAATTATACATGCTATTATCCTCAGTCATATAATAGATATCCAAAATAATATCTAAAGGTAGATATTACCTGGAAACTTTCAATTGAAATTCAGTTTTATCATGTATGCAACTAAAGGCAAAATAATTTCCAAGTAACTACCTATTCAGCCTCCTTGACTGCAAATGTTTTTCCACTAAGAGAATACATAAAAACTATTCCCCCTTCTGCTACATTTTTATAACTCAACATAGAGTGAATCCTCACTCAGAGAATCACCAATCCAGAGTACACAAAACCTAGATGCACTTACCACACTATCCTTAACCCTGACTCCAGACCCATTCTTGTCAATTACAAAATAAACAAATAAATAAACTGAAATTTCCTCGATTGCAATAGCCTTACAGGGTTATGTCAGAAGGTCTCGGCAACGAGTCAGTAGATTAAAGAAGGAAAATGGTAGATCATGTGTTACGTGGTTAATCTCATTCACAAATTTTATACTTTTTGTGGATAATCCTCAGATTTTTCAAATTAGAAAAAAAAAGTTTTAAAAAGTCATCATGAGCACATGCATTTCTAGAATGTTTGTGGTTTCTATTTGTATGAAAGTCTAAACTTATTTGACCGAAGTTAATACATTTGGTAGAGATTTCTTTAAAAAGTGTATAGGGAGAAAATTGTGAGAAAATTCTTATACTTTCACAGAATAGCATATTTTCCTTTAACTACATTTTGGGTCATTATTTTACCATCTGAAACATTGGATAAATTATGCATTCATTCCACCTTGTACATAAATAATTTACCAAATGTGCGTGTGTAAATAGCCAATACACCATACTTGCTATGAATTTATCTATTTCATAAAAGAATTAAGTTCACGCCCTGTACAAAATTCTAATTGGAAAGTCAGACAGAGGTTTCAGTGACCCATAATTTCAAAAGGATAACACCTAGGGATACTGAGCAACTTTATCTCAAGAATAGCACTTGTTGGGGCGCCTGGGTGGCTCAGTGGGTTAAGCCTCTGCCTCAGGCTCTCTGCTCGCAGGGAGCCTGCTTCCTCCTCTCTCTCTCTCTGCCTGCCTGTCTACCTACTTGTAATCTCTGTCTGTCAAATAAATAAATAAAATCTTAAAAAAAAAAAAGATTCTCTCCCTCTCCATCTGCTCTTCCTGCCCACTACCTGTTCAAAAAAAAGACATCTTTAGAGAGCCATCATTCTACCTATCATACTCATCATGTATTAATGCATTTTCTGAAGGAGAAACACACTAGAGCATAATCGAGGAGAAAGAAAAAGAAAGAAAAATGTGTCTTAACTGAAGAGCACTGTAGTAAATTCATATATCTCCTGTAGGTAAGCTTTTCACAAAGCAGCTGATTTTATATATATATAGATATATATCTATATATATTTATAAATCTATACAATTATATATTTATATAAATATAATGTATTTATAAATAATATACAAATATCAATGTATTTGTCAATTATTTATTAATAAAATATAAATCATATATTATATAAATATAATAGAGAGAGAGATTCGGCTATTCATAATAGGAAAAATTCAAAGAAATAAGAAAATAATAGATCTAACTCAGGCTTTAAGGTCTTTACTATCTGCTATAGATTGAATGTTTGTGGCCCTCCCAAAATTCATATGTTAAAATCCATTCTTCAATGTGATGGTATTTGGACGCAGTGCCTTTGGGAGGTGGTTAAGTCATGGTAGTAGAACCTTAATAAATGGAATTAGTGCCTTTATAAAAAAGGAATTCCCTTGCCCCTTCTGCCACATGAGGACACAAGGAGTAGATGGCCATTTATGAACCAAGAAGCAGGCTCTCACAAGACACAGAATCTTCTAGAGACTTGATCTTGGACTTCCCAACCTCCAGAATTGTGAGAAATAAATGTGTGTGAAATGTGAGAAATAAGCTACTTAATTTATGCTATTTTGTTATAGCAGCCCAAATGGACTAAGAGACAATCTAAGGCAGAGGAAGGATAAGCTGGATATTTCTAGACTTGGAACAATTAATAAAGATTACTCATAAATAGCCGATTGTGTTTACTGACCCGCCGCCCCCAGTCATTGCTTCAAGGATGACACTTCAGGGACGAACTTCATTGCAGATTGCAGTGGAAGCTATGGGACATGAACTAGATGTCTCCTTTGAGGGCCAAAGTGCTCATCTCCCCACATGCTGTGGACATCTCCTGTCTATGACATAATGGTTAGTCCCTCCCCAGGACTTGTTCTTGACCAAGGAGAGCTGCCTTAGTTATTTCACCTGGAGAAGGGGGAAGGCTTGTGGAGGGGAAGAAATCCATAACTGATGACTAAATGATGTAGTAGACAAAGTGATGGTTCCCCTTCCCCAGTGGGCCATGTCTGAAGTGTCATCTCAAGTCCAGAGTTCTTTATGAGATCAAATATGGCCATTCTTACAAATGCACTGCAATTCAATTTCCTCCTCTGCTTGTTCCTGCTTCCTTAACTCCCTCCCAAGACTTATTCCTCAAATCACTTGTCAATAAACATGCTGCATGCATTTCTCAGAGTCTATTTCTCAAGGAATCTGAACTATGAGAGAGGTGCTCCTTGATAGAAAAATAAGCAAATAAATAATTAAGATATTTGGTTTTTCCTGTTTGTTCACATGCATTCCTTAAGGGATTTGAAGCAGTTGGGAAAGGTTGGATAAACAACCAAATTAAAGGCATTGATTTTGAGGCTTGGAAACTGTTAGAGAGGCCCAGTTCAGAATTCTTTAATCACTGACCCCACCTCCATACCAACGTACACACACATTCACACGCACGCACACACCAGTTAAAAATCTGAAAGAATAAATTATGTCAAAGATAGTCAAAGAAATGATTTTCTTTCTGACATGGCTTTTAATTTTGGTTCCAACTATTAATATCGAGCAGTTGATGATTCAAGAAGAAATTGAGCTGAAACAAATATTTGAATGTCTGGAAATCACTATCCAAATTCATTTAAATTCATTTTTTGAAATGACAAGTTAAAAATTTAACTCAGTGGATGGAAACATTATGAATTATCATTCAATTTGGTTATATTGTTATAACTAATTTATCAATATTGTTCTCTGTTCCACTTAATTATTTTACACCTGGTACATTCACATGGCAAAGCTTATTGGTGGGTAAGTAAGAGTGTTTTCCTAAAATTAACTTTGACCATCCTTTTTTCAAAAATCATACATATTCTTTAGAAATCTGCAAAGCTTTGGATTTTTTTTATCCTGCTCTTCCCATCTTTTCATGGAATTTCATTAAGAATTATTATGTATAGTATGAATACATAATGGTATAAAAAATAAGATAATGTATTTATCTACATTTACATTTAACAATGAAGAGGAAGCCCTAAGAGATGCAAAGAAGATGACTTTATTATGAAAGTCTAAATCAGCTTTTGAAAATTGTCCACCATATAATCAATTGGATTGCTGCCTGGTTGATGCAGCTGAGCAAGTAAGATAAACTTAAATAATCATTCTCATATTTTAATGATTTAATAATGAATGTGACCAAATATACCACATTGCAAACAATTGCTCAGAACTTAGAAATTCTGCTGTTTGTGAGTTTAAAAAAAAAAAAAAAAGCAAGGAAGAAAAACCCTGACTATGTATTTTTTTAAAAGATTTATCTATATATTATGAGAGAGAGTGAGAAAGAGTGTATAAGCAGGGAGAGGGGGAGAGAGAAGGACAGAGAATCTTCAAGCC
>ML106018.1:12185-56127 GCA_003697995.1 Taxidea taxus jeffersonii | reverse complement strand
TACATGTATATTTTAATTCTCTTCCCTCCCATTTTTTTTTTTTTTTTTGCTGTGGTAAAATCCACATAGCATAAAATTCCCCATCTTAATTAATTATTTTAAGTGTACAGTTTAGTGGTACTAAATGGCATTCATAATGTTGTATAATGATCTTCATCATCTATTTTCATAATTCTTATAAAACTTTTATCTTATAAAACTAAAATTCTAGGGACACCTGGGTGGCTCAGTTGGTTAAGCAGCTGCCTTCGGCTCAGGTCATGATCCCAGTGTCCTGGGACTGAGTCCCACATCGGGCCCCTTGCTCGGCAGGGAGCCTGCTTCTCCCTCTGCCTCTACCTACCTCTCTGTCTGCCTGTGCTCGTTCTCTCTCTCTCTCTAACAAATAAATAAATAAAATCTTTAAAAAAAAAAAGAAAAAAGAATGTCTCCTATCCTCTGCTGGATCAATTGCCTCCTTTCTTTGTGCTAGTAATTAGCATATTCTGTCCTAAGTGATAGTTTTTCCTATTCTTAACTTTAGTGCTCTGTTGAAATTTCAACTTCACGAGAACCAATATCACGCCCTTCATTCTTTTTCATTTTTGTTGAGTTAAAAATGATCTACAACATTATGTAAGTTTCAGGTGTGCAACACTGTAACTCAACACTGATATACCCTACAATAGATCACTGCCTTAGGAAGACTAGGTACCACCCATCCCCATACATTCCAGTTGTATCTACTTCCACCCTTCATCTCCACCAGGTGATTGAGAGCGCTGATTAGCCGGGTTAGGCCCGTGCCACGTGTCCACCCTTGGAGCCAGATGTTGAGGGAAATTGGATCAGCCTCCCCCTCCACTCCATGCTACATGATTTGAGAGACCTGTGGTTTTCAAACACAGGCAGAGTAGACAACTCAAAACAGATGCCCACGAGGCCTATCTTATAGACAGGGGTGTCTTTGAGACACCCGCCCCCCACCTGCATAGAAGCTGCTTTTGAAAATGTTCAGAATGGTTTGGACCTTCCATCAGTTATTTCCGTTTGATCCATCTCCTAGAACCTAGACTATAATTTTCAACGTGACCATGGGACAGGCTGGGGAGGGAGGGAATTACTAGCCTGTTACTTACAAGATGTGGAGCCAACAGGACTAAAAGTCAGTGCCTCACATAGCCATGAGAACAATGCAGAAAACTCCTTTGAAGCATCATTTAAATAACAGCATAATAGTCTGTTACTCTGGGGGGAGGTGAAGCCTGGAAACACACATTCTATGGTGCACCATCCAGGAGATTTCTGCTGAGAGCAGCCTGGGGCCACCTGGGCAGAGCAGACACCTCTCCCCACCCCTCCCCTGCAACATACTAGAGGAAGGGGCACCAGTTTTTATTGAATTCAGGCCCTTCTAACATTTTGCTAAGCAAAACCAACTCTCCGTGGATGCTCAGGAAATTTGAAGTCATCCCTCCTCCTGACTTGTTCTTCTCCCACATAAAGGCATTTCCAGAATATCACATGCTCCTGAAAATGTACTTCCTTGTATGTGAAACCTGCTAACAGTGCCCCTGGGACGTGTTTGAACGTGTAATGAGTACCCGGGCTCCTGGTGTCAGAGCTGTGATGGAGAGGATTCTCTCCCCAAGGCAGCATTCTCTCCAAGAACTCCCACTAGATGACCCTGGGGAGCAGTTGGTGTTAACTCCAGGCTGCTGTGGTTGGGAAACCACTTTCCATAAAAACTCAGTCCTCTTTTTCCTCATGGCCCCAACTCTGGGGTGAAAAATGGAGTCTCCTACAGGCTGCTTGTAATCTGCTTCTCTTCCCCTTCCACAGAATCTGCCTCCCAGGGGATCTAAATCTGTCCTCTTGGGACACACCAGTTAGCGAGGGGGCGGGGTGTAATTGAGCCACGATGACACAGTTTGAAAAGTACCAATTATAAGAACAGTCAAAATGCTAGAGTCCCTTAGAGGTCAGAGGAAGAAAATTTACCCAGGAGATCTAGAAATATTAGCAAAAGAGGAAGCATTCAAATTCAGAACTTGAATTTGAAAGCTCGTCTTGAAAGAGAGGAACGGGGCACCTGGATGGCTTCTTAGTTGGTTAAGCATCTGCCTTTGGCTCAGGTCATGATCTCAGGGTCCTGGGATCAAGCCCCGTGTCAGACTTCCTGCTCAGTGGGGAGCCTGTTTCTCCCTCTGTCCTTCTGCCTGCTTATGCTCTCTCTCTCTCTCTCAAATAGATAAATAAAATCTTTCTTAAAAAGAAATAGAAAAGGGATGCCTGGATGGCTCAGTTGGTTAAGCAGCTGCCTTCCGCTCAGGTCATGATCCCAGCGTCCTGGGATTGAGTCCCACATCGGGCTCCTTGCTCGGCAGGGAGCCTGCTTCTCTCTCCGCCTCTGCCTGCTTGTGCATACTCTCTCTCTCTCTCTCTCTCTGACAAATAAATAAATAAAATCTTAAAAAAAATAAAAAAGAAAAAGAAAGAATAGGAGTTTGCCAAGTGCAGATGAGAGTGGGCAACAACTAAAAAAAAAAAGCTAACATTCATGTATTTATGTGTATTACATGTATTGCCATACAGTGTTTGCATGTGCTACCTCATTTAGTCCTCACAAGAATCATATGAAGTGGATATTATCTATCCCCATTTTGCAGATAAGAAGACTGAGGCCTGAGGAGTTATTTGCCTTGCGTCACACTGAAAGTATGTGGTAGACCCTAGACTCCACTTTGACTCTGGAGCCATGCTACCTAAAAGAACAGAGGAGCGACACAGTGAGGCAGGAAGGTATTGTGGTGATTTCAAAATGTGTCCAAATTCCTTCATATTCCAGCCCATGGGTGGTGGAGTTGAGTTTCGCTTTCCTTGCGTGTGGGCTGGACTTTGTGACTTGCTTCTAATGAATATAATGAAGTGGAAGTGACCGTGTGTGGCTTTTGAGGATGAGCTTATAGGAAGCACAGTGGCTACATTCTTTCTCTCAGATCACTCACTCCAAGGAGAGCCAGCTGACATGTTGTAAGGACGCCCAAGAAACCCTATGGGAAGGTCCACATGGTAAGGGTGGCCAAAGCATCTGGCCAATAGCCTCCTGCGAACAGCCACATGGGTGAGTTTGGAAGCAGATTCTCCATCCCATCAAAACCTTCCAGACGTGGCCTTGGCTGACATCTTGACTACAACATTCAGATAGACCCTAAATCAGAACCACTCAACTAAGCCACTCTGAACTCCCGACCCACAGACACTATGAGAAAATTAATGTGTTTTATTTTAAGCCACTGAGTATTGGGGTAATTTGTTACACGGCACCAGACAACTAATAAAAATGAGAATGTTTTGCATCTCCACTGTGCCTAAGCAGCTAGTATTTTGGGGCTGAAGCTCAGTTTATAGAGAACCACCAAGGAAGGGTGAAGCGTTTAGGATAAATTATAAAACACTATAGCCATTCTGCAAAGCTCAGCTCACAGGACCCACTTACCCAAAGCAACTGTCTGCTTCTCCAATCCTGAGCCCTCTCACACCTTGTCAGAAAATGCTTCCATTTCTGTAACTCCTTGTCAATGCCACTATATAGCTTTTATTACATCACTCTTGTTTTCGCAGCCATTTCTGGACATGTTTTTCTTTCCAAGTAGACGGCAAGCCCCTGGGATGCTGGGCCCACATTTTATTCATCTTTCTCCTTGCATACAATCCTTTGGTCACTGCAGGAGCCCTGCAAATGTTTGGAGGATGAATGCTGCCCACTCTGAAACCACAGGGTGGATGGATTGACTTTTATTCAATTCCAGCCAATGTGCTGCTTTCTTGTCTTTGGCTTGGATGATAATGTCTGTAAGCAGGAGAGATTGAGACCCAAGAGGCAAATTAGTTCAAAGTACCAGTTGGTGTGCTGGAAGCTTTCACCACAGTGGTGTGGAATGATTCACACCTACGTGGACTCAGGAAGGACGCATATTAGAACCTTTATGGCAGGCCAAGGGAGATGGGGCAATGAGCCAGAGATAGGGGTGTTCTTGGTGGTAATCTAAAGCTGGCCACCAAGGGTGGTACCCATCAGTATGAACCATATTTTCTAGGTAACATTTGATTTCTACCACATTTGACACTCACTATGGGCTCAGTGAATACTCACTATTCCTGCACACTGAATATGTTTGATACATATTTGATGAATGAAAGATTGCTCATGTAAAAGAAAATATTCACAACACCCAAGCTCTCCAGGCTATTCCTACAGATAAGGAGTTGGGTCTTGTTTAAGCGGAGCTTTATGGATGAAGAAGGACTCCATCCTGCCGCAGGAGGTCAAGGGTAGGCACATCCTGGGTACATCTTGGCATGACCAGACACTGGGGAGGGGTTCAGGTAAAAAAAAAATGCAAGTACGAGAAGCACCCCAATCCTATCAGTTGATGTAGGAGATACCTGCTGTCATTATTATTGTTAGCTGTCTATTAGTCTCTCCTCTTAGGAATAGCCTCTTGAGTTCCACTGGAGAACCACCTTTTTGCTCATTCTTACTCTATATAATTTGAATGGAGCCCACTCTCTCTATACCTGGATCCTGGGAAGGACATGCATCCTGGACATGGCCAATAGAAACTCTGTATTCTCCTGGTAACAGTGATTGGTTCAGGAATGGGCATGTGACTCAGTCTGAGCCAATGGAAATCAGAAGGACTTTCGTGGGAATTGCTGGGAGAGAATATTACCTGTTTTCTGGTACTGAGAGTCTGGTGGATGCTGGCTTCAGAGGTATTGGTATCAAGTGGTAGAACTTGAGAATGAAGCCAACAGAGGGGAAGTCAGAGATTGGAAAGAGTATGAAACAGAGTTCTAATGACATCATTGCAGACCCTCCAGGAGTCATCTCCCAATCTGTCTCTGGGCTTTTAAGCTGGATACGCCAAATGCCCTTTTTATCTTAAACCAGCCTGAGGTTAGCCTCTCTCTTCCAACTTTAAGACCCTGACCCAAGGGACTGGGCCAAGGGCCCTTCCCTGCCGGTGCATACAGAATATCAGACTCAAGGCAGACTAAGTTTCCACTGTTTATTAACCTTACTTTTGTAACTTAGTAAGAAAGTTTTTTTCCCCTTATGTATTCACCGATAAGTCCAATATATTTTTTCCAAATGGTTAAGCAATTATCTCCAAATTACTATTCCCCACAAATGTGAAATGCCACTTTTATCATATTCTAAATTTCCATATAATTTTCTTTGGGGTATTTCTAGACTCTCTGGTCTGTCCCATTGATTATGTATTCCTATGTCTTCAACTTACTGTTTCACAATTTAGCTTTATAATACCATAAATATCTGTTGAATACTCATTACCCTCCGCCCCCCCCCCAAAACCCCTCTATTCTCAGTTTCTGGCATGATATTCTTATAGATGAGAATTAGAAATTTTGGGGTGCCTGGGTGGCTCAGTGGATTAAAGCCTCTGCCTTTGGCTTAGGTCATAGTCCTGGGGTCATGGGATCGAGCCTGGGGTCGGGCTCTCTGCTTGGCGGGGAGCCTGCTTCCTCCTCTCTCTCTGCCTGTCTCTCTGCCTACTTGTGATCTCTGTCTGTCAAATAAATAAATAAAATCTTAAAAAAAAAAAATGGTGTTCCTCGTGTGATGGCAGCTCCCGCTCCTGTTCTCTGGATCCCATTCTCCTCTTCTTCGTTCTGGAAACCTTATGATTCGCTTGTCCCCAGCTCCACTCTGTACCTCTGCTCTCTCTCTCACTACCAGATCCTTTCCCTTTGGCTTTTGCTGAATTTAAATTTCAATTCACTGATTTTTGAAAAAATTACATTCGGCAAAATGGTATAGCTCACTGAGAAAACAGGTTGGCAGTTTATTATAAAATTAAACATACAGTTATCATATGATTCAGCTTATCCCATTCCAGGCTATTGTCCCAAGACAAAGGAAAGCTTGTATACACACAAAAACCAGCACATAAATGCTTTCCGCAGCTCTCTTCATAATTGTGAAGATGGGAAATGACACAATGGCCCTTTAGCTGATAGACGGGTAAAGAGACTGTGGTAGAGCCATATGATGGGCTATCACTCAGCAATTAGGAGGGATTGAACTATTGATACACTCAACATGGATATATCTGAAATGCATTTTGCTGAGCGCAAGAAGGCAGACTTGGAACAGGACACACAATATAGTCCCATGTACATGACATTCTGGAAAAGGTGAAATTTCGAGGACAGAAAACAGATCAGTGATGGCCATCAAGAATCCTTTTGAAATGTAGATAGATGAGCCTCTTCTGCTTAAAAAACAAACAGACACAATCTCAGAAAAAGCTCTTTTGGACCCCACTCCCCATTCTACACCATTGCCAATACCACTCTGACTGTCACAGGACCTATTGTTAAAACAGTTGCATGCATTTTTTTCTACGACCTCTCCTTCCATCATCCTTCCACAGAAGTCACTCCAGCTTTCATGTCATCCAATCCATTGGGCAGCTCTCCGCACTCATCTTTCTCAACCTTGCTCAGCAGCATCCCCAATGATTTGGATCTCCAGTGTCTTCATTCAGTTTCAGGATGAGTCTTCCTGCCAAGATCCTGCTGTGGAGCCTCTGGGCCATGGGCGAGGAAAGAGCTGTGAACATTTCTGCAAAGGAGCTTTGGAACCAGGAGCTAGAAAAGGTGGAGCTATCCCAAGTATACAGAAAAATTCAGTATCTCACCTGCTTTGTACTTTATAATGTTTCATCATGAAGACTTTCCCCCATTTCTCCTGCACCATTCACGAACAACACACGAATGAGTCACAAATGCACAAAAGCTGACAAGGTCTTCTTATTTACTTACTCTTTGCCCCTCTAAATATATTCCCCAGAAGGATGGACTTATTTTATTGAATCTTGAAGGAGATGTCTTTTCCTCCCCTGGAATGGATTCAGATTCTGGATTTATTGCATGTCCTGTGTATCTTCTTTGATTGATTGGGGCTGAACAGCTGAGCGGCAACATTACTAATTATCCTCAGGATGTAATGCAGTTGAAGACTCATTAAGGACTCTCTAAATTTGGAAAGCATCCACTGCCAAACAAAGGGACTCTCTTCCCTCCTCAGCCAGGAGGAGAATGCACAATCAGGTCCCCCAGGCCCTCTTTGTCTTGACTTGGGCTTCATTTATGTTCTAGCAACTCCAGGAAAGGAGGGCATACCCCTAACGTTGCCCAGTGACAAAGATAAAGAGGAATTCTGTTGAAATGCCAACAGTTCATTTTCATCTGTTCTTCCCTAAGAACTTGGTAAGGTTTCTTTCCTGTAGGGCACGGGGCTGCCATGAGGCGAGGGGATAGGATTGCCTTAATCACAAAGCAGGGTCAATAGGATTCGAGGGACTGAACTATTTTCTCCATCTGCCTTGTCTCTGATGTTTAAAATTCCACTGTTGAATATATAGTAAGTATCTAATGAAATTAAGGAGTTGTGACCTAATTAAAAAAAAAAAAAAAACAGAGTGAAAGGGCAAAACGTATTGAACCAGATACACTAACTCAGATCATGCATGTCAAGTATTCAGCACAGGATCCGGAGCGTAAAAAAGGACTTGATAAATAGTAGCTGTTATGTCTCTTACTAATCGTTGCTGGAGCATTCACTAGGAACCTTTTTATTGAACATCTACTTGGTGTTAGGGCTCTATACTAGGTATCAGGGATACAAGGTTAAATTGTCATGATCCCTGTTCTCAAAAGGCTCATGTTATGAGGGCAACAAAACACTCAGAGAGGGGCACCTGGGTGGCTCAGTGGGTTAAGCCTCTGCCTTTGGCTCAGGTCATGATTTGAGGGTCCTGGGATCGAGCCCCGCATCGGGCTCTCTGCACAGCGGGGAGCCTGCTTCCCCCCACCCCCCGCCTGCCTCTCTGCCTGCTTGTCATTTCTATCTGTCGAATAAATAAAGAAAAATCTTTAAAGGAAATTAAATAAAAAAATAAATAAACACTCAGAGAAACCACGAAAACTCAATGTCACAAGTGTTACTTTAATAGAAGTAATGAATGCGATGTGACAGTAAGGAGGGAACAGCTAGGCTGGGCAGGAGAGATGGGGTTAGGAAGAAAATTCAGGGCTTTGCCAGCTGAAGCATGAAGGGCAGTGCATTCTGGGCTGGTAAGACCACATGGAAAAGGCAAGATGACATGAAGGGGGGGTGTTGGGAAACCCAGAATAGCATGGAGAAAATGATAAATTTAATGTGTTCATTGGAGAAGTGTGGAAGAAAATGGGATTGGAAAAATATCCTAAAGGCTGGAATCCTATGCCTAGGTGAATGGACTTAATCTTGTAAAACAAAACAAAACAAAACATGGATTCAAGTGTAGATTTCTAAGCAGGAACAAAATAAAATTGACTTTTTAAAAAGACGCATTCATTGATAATAAGGACAGAGGTTGGCCAACTATGGCTTGTGGGCCAAATCCAGTTCCTCATCATTTTATTTCATGTCTCGTGAGCTAAGAATTTTTTTTTTTTCATTTTTAGGGGGTCGAACATGAACTGAAAGAATATTTCATAGCATATGAAAATTAGATGAAATTTAAATTTCAGTGTCTATAAATAAAATTTTAGTGGAAGCCAACCACACTCATTTGTTTATGCCTCATGCTAAACAACAGAGATCATCTAAAATATTTACTATCTACCTTTTCAGAAAAAGTTTTCTGGGCTCTGGTTAAAGGATAAAAATCAGAGCAGAAGGTGGCCTGACTGGCTCTGTCTATGGAGCATTCAACTCTTGATCTCAGGGTTGTGAGTTTGAGCTACATATTGGGCTTAGAAATTACTTTTAAAAAGTAAGTAAAATATTTAATTTTTTAAAAAAGATTTTATTCATTTGACAGAGAGATAGAGAGCACAAGTAGGCAAAGCAGCAGGCAGAGGGAGAGGGAGAAGCAGGCTCTCCGCTGAGCAGGGAGCCCGATGTGGGACTCGATTCCAGGACCCTGGGATCATGACCAGAGCCGAAGGCAGTGGCCCAACCAACTGAGCCACCCAGGTGCCCCAAAGTTTTTAATTTTTAATTAATTAATCAGTGCAGAGAGAAAACAGGGCAGGGAAGCCAGTGTGAAGTTCTGAGGAAAAAGATACTTCACCAGTGCTTCTCAAACCCTAGTAATATACAGGTCCCCTCACAAAACTCCAGGAGCTCTAGCATGGCTTACATTATTTTTATTCAAATGTAAATTAAATATTTACAAACAGACATCTTGGTAAAAATCCTTATTCTTATACAACTCGAAAACCAAAGAAACTTAAAAATTAAATACAGGGAAAACAAGACCAGTCAATCTCACATTAGCATCCTTAATTTAATGTGAGAGATGTCTTCCTGCTGCTACAAGATTGCTGCTTCAAGGTCCAAGGCTGGTCCCCGGATGGCTCAGAGCATCAGTGCAGGTGTCTACTGCCATGTCTGCGTGATGACTTAATTCTCTCACAACCTCCCCTGGGCAATAAATCTTCAGGAAACTTCATTCATGTAGAAGGAGAATTGGCACCATTTTCTGTAAAGGATCAGATAATAAATATTTTAAGCTTTTCGGGCCCCTGTTGCAAATACTCAACTCTGCCGTGATAGCTGGAAAGTACTCACAGACGATATATAAATAAGAAGGCATGGCTTTGTTCCAATAAAGCTTTATTGACAAAACAAACAGTCAGCCAGAATTTGCTAACCTTTGTTCCAGATCAGGGACATCCACCAGGAAAGTGGAAAGCTGGCAGGATTTCTGTTCAGCTGATGGGCCAGGAGGCCACTGTGAAATGAGGAGGAGTCACTGCTACAACCAACACTAAAATTTACTTACAAAACTGTATTTATGCAAACAAGAAATAGGGTGGCTTGGTTCTAGGAACCAAAGTTTTCCTACCCTGGATATTGAATGGTGTCAGATAACAATGACCTCTTTGCTTAATGTTGGTACCCGAACCAGCTCACAGCAAGAACCATATTGCCACTTTTCTCAGCCCAGAACGTGGTTTCCACCCATGGCTTCTCAACCTTACGAGGCTCAGAGATGCTGCAGGTCATAACCACTTGGTTCCTGCTGCGACATCCAGAGACTAATGCATACTAACAGCCTGAACACCACTGCTGGTCCAGCTCTGAAACTCTAACATGCAGTCAGAGAAGCAAGCTGGGAAGCATTTTCTTTAATCTGATACCTCACTTTTTATCCATAGGGCAAGGCATTTGGGATCCGAGTTTCGATTCTCTTTATGAAGCCCTTCTATATATAGAATTACATCGTAAATTCATCTTGCAGCCTGACACACCAGAGAATTAATTTCATCATCATCATCATCATTATTATTACTATTATTATCCTTTTAGACAAAGAATTCATTTTGAAAGAAGGAAGGAAATACTTGCAGGAAATACTACAATTTGGATAAGAAACAGCCGTGCTTATTAGTGTGTTGCTAAGAATGTTGCCACACGTTTCCCCTTACCAGATTATTCTTCTCTTCCCAGGACAGTAAATTCAGCATGTGGGGGGAGGAGATAAAACTCAATTCTGGTGTGTGTGGGTTGAAACTTCTCATGTTAGTGAGTAGAGAGGTGGCTATTTACCAACCAGAAATGGAAGGTGCGTTCTCCTGTGGGGCTTTGGTTGTGTTTTGGGGGTTTCTTGGACACACTGTGTTCCTCTATGTGTAACCAGACTTACGTGCGCTGCACTCTACACTAGGCACTGCTGACCTGGGATAGGGGTGGAACACAGGAGGGACCTTGCCTCCAAAGAGATGACACCAGCAAGGGTGCCACCAGCAAGTGTTAGCTTTAATTAAGTGCTTACTGTATGCCGAGCACTATTACCATCTTAGCTTTACAGATAACGAAATTGAGACTCATACAGGTTACATCACTTGCCCAAGGACAGTCAGTATTAAGTTAGATCAAGTTTTGACCCTGTTTGCCCCAGTCTTTGAGCTTCCCTCCTGCCTCATCCAGGAGATAAACGCCTAAAGACAATTGCATGATAATCCAACATGCTACAGCATGGGAGGGCTGAGGCAGAGGCTCTGGGAGCATCGGGCTTGTGAAGGTCTATGATAGAACAAAATGACTAGGACCCGTGACTTACAGGTGGGACACAAGCACAAACCAGCTTCCGCACCCAGTGGAGTACTTTGCTAAAAATTCCATTTTAGATTACTTTAGGCTATTTTTGGAGGGAAAAATAAAACCACAATCAATCAGGCTTTCCTCCTAGAGATCCCCATGGCTGACTCTCTCACCTCTTTCAAATCTTTTCCCATACCTATCACCTACAAATCACCTACAGGCGCGCCTGGGTGGCTCAGTTGGTTGGGCGTTGGCCCTTGGCTCAGGTCATGATCCTAGGGTCCTGGGATCAAGCCCTGGTTGGGCTCCCTGCTCAGTGGGGAGCCTGCTTCTCCCTCCCTCTCCTGCTCCCCCTGCTTGTGCTCACTCACTGTCAAATAAATAAATAAAATCTTAAAAAAAAAATTCAAACATCACCTTCATAGTACAATCTACCCAACCACCTTTAGATAGCAACCTGCCCCTCCTCTGGTCTCTATTACCCCATCCTCCATTTTCTTCTGTTACAATACCATGTAACCTACTGATTCTTTAGGTTTATTGCATATTATTATTGTTTATTACTTGAATCCTCCCTTTAGAATCAATAAAATCAGTAAGAGGATGGATCTCTGTCTGTTTAGCTTGCCAACACATCCCAAGGTTACTAGAAGAGTGCCTCGTAAACAGTGAGTGCTCAATAAATACTTATTAAATGAACGAGTGACTGTATGAACACTGTATGACAAACAAATGACGGATGTAAGATGGGCTGACTAATTTTGGTGGCCCATCCCGGCCTTGGCATTCTGCTCCCAAGTCCAAGGAAAGCATCCTTCCATTTGGGATGCGAGCAAGTTCTCCCTCGTCTAGACACCTGCCTGAGGTCTCACTGGGATTGTGCCTCTGAACTGGATCAAACCTACACATTCAATAAAACTCTCATCCTCAGTCTGCTGCTCTCATCTTCATTCTAGTCCTCTGCTCTCCTGACATGGGCAGTTAAAGGAGAGAATTTCGTGCATACAGCAAATATTCCCCCACATCTCCATGGCAGACAGAACAAACTCTGTGATTTCAGCTGGAAATATTTTTTTAAAATTCATGGGAGTGTCTTTGAGTTTGAATTAACATAATTATAAAATTTACAGGCATCCAGTGTGCTTTTTATAAGGCTTCTATAACAGATGTGTCAAACGTCTAGTTTTGAAAGGACTTCATAATTCAGTTGCAATTTCTTCTGGGTTAAAAATTGGAGTCTGGGCACTGGAGGTGGGGAGCAATCCATTTCTTGACGAGCTATCCGAATGCAGGATGAGTGCAGTCTGTAATAAAAGCTTCCTGGTTTTCTTTTGCTCATTACGTTGAGTCATACCCCCTTATAAGGGTGAGGAATACTCCCCTTCTTTAAAGGTTAAAACTGACTTTCAAATTCTTTTCTGAGCACCTTGAGGTATCTTCCTGGCCCAGGGTCTGTCTCAATCCCTGGGATGGAGGAGATGGAGGGTCCCGAAATGTATTCCTGCTTATTTACTGGTGACCAAATACAAAGCTCTGATTTGGTCATCAAAATTTGTCGATTTATTTCTAATGTTTCTTGGATTCGTTTGGTTTTCTCCATCCTCACTATGCCTGTGCTGATTACTGCTACCGTATCGTCTTCTGCTAAGCTATGAAATCTTGAATAAGGCCTATCAGAAGGGTGACCAATTCACCTGGGTTGGCCAGTTTTCAAAAGGAAAGTCCCACCTCCCAGGACTTCCACCCCCCACTCCTCTGGGTCTGTCCATCATCCTACCTATAAATCTTTTTAACTCTCTGCTTCCTTGGTTGGATCCAACCCCACAGACCTTCTTCCAGGTACTTGAACTGGACCATGATGTTTCTCTCCTCAAGCCCTTGGTTTTCTTCTTGAATTGCTCTTCCAATTGCTGTGTGTCTGGTTAACTCTTTCTTCTTCACCAGACGTTGGCTTCAATGTCACATCTTCAAAATGCCTTTCACGATCCAGCCCCCAGCCACAAGGTAATTTTTGACCTTGCTATAACCTCTCATTATACTCTTTACTTTTCCTTCGTGCCTCTCTCAATTTGTAGTTCTATTTTATCTGTGTAGTTTTATGTTTAAAAAAGCACTTCCCCGTTTGAAATTCAGCTCCTCAAAAAGCAGACCACAGATCAATTTATATAGCTGTTTTGTCCCCAAAAGATAGCCCACTCCCTGGCAAGTACTAAGCCCTCAATAAATATAACATCAATAAATTTACTTTCCACGTACATTCCTTTTTCCTTCCATCCCTATTCTCTCCTCATCCATCCCTCTTCCCTCCATCTCTGCTTTTTTCCCTTCCTATCTTCTCTCCTCCCTTGGTCTTTACCTTTTAAAGAAACAACTCTTGGAATTACTTGTTAATTCTACTGTCTTCA
This sequence comes from Taxidea taxus jeffersonii, assembly GCA_003697995.1. Classification (NCBI taxonomy): domain Eukaryota; kingdom Metazoa; phylum Chordata; class Mammalia; order Carnivora; family Mustelidae; genus Taxidea; species Taxidea taxus. The sequence continues at coordinate 42,615 of ML106018.1, read as the reverse complement.
TGATTTTTTTTCTTTTTTTTTGAGAGAGAGAGAACCTTTGTGAATAAGTGGAAAGGGGCAGAGGGAGAGGGAGGGGGAGAGAGAGATTCCTGAGCAGGCTCCACACCCAGCATGGAGCAAAGCCAGGCTTGATCTCACAACCCTGAGATCATAACCTGAGCTGAAATCAAGAGTAAGACACTTAACAAACTGAGCCACCCAGGTGCCCCTATTCTTACGATTTTTAAACCAATACTTGTTTGGTTTTATCAATATTACTTCCTTCATCTAATTTTTTAAAGTTTATTTGTTTATTTATTTTTAGTAATCTCTACACCCAACATTGGAGCTCGAACTCACGCCCCCAAGATCAAGAGTTGGCTGCCCCTTCTGACTGAGCCAGCCAGGCGCCCCTTGTTTATCTAATTTTTCTTTGGTAAATTCTTTATTTTATTTTTGAGCCGTCAGACACATTTGCCACCACTCTGCCTCCCACCTGATTAGCTGTACTGAGTCTGCACATTTCCTGAAGAGACTGAGCTGGTTAAATATTGTCACTCTTTCTACACATGTTCTGCCCTTCATTTTCTAATCTAACAAGTATTTTATGACTACCTCCCCGCCTATCTACTGAACCACTATTCTTTAAGACCTGGCTCGGCGGTTTCTGGTCTGTAATGCTTTCCTGTGTCCACCCCCAGATGAGTTCATCATTTCTTTGTGTTTCAAGTGTACCTTGAGTAGACATCCATTATTCTCCTTTGGCTGCATTGTATTTTATATGCCACCTTTCCCACTAAACTCTGAGTTCTGTGAAACAACGTCTCCTATCTGTGTTCATTTAGGGGTAGGTTTAGATTCTGAAGGAAAGGTGCAGTGTAATTAGCATGGCCCTCTCTGCCTCCCCCGCCTTAATAAATAAAGAGAACATCTGAAAAAGTACGTACAACAAGTCAGTAGGAAAATGGGCAAAGACAAAAGACAAGACAAAAAAAATCCTGGACCATGAATACTTTACAAACATCTCCTAGGGCATGCTCTTGGTCTGTGACTGTGGAGGGTTGTCTTCTGTTCTCAGTGGGGCAATATGTTCCAGCCCCTCCCAAGTATTTTCATCTTTTTTAGATAACGCAGAGGGAAATTTCTTTATTTGAGACAAGAAGAAAACAAAAAGAGAAAGGCAAATATGAATATAAATGTGGTATAAATAAAGAGAAATTTTGAGAACTCTCACCCTGAGTGGACTACCTCCCCACAAAATATGATTTTGCAGGGTTTGGTGGTGGGGATTTGATTATAGATCTTGATCCAAGTAAAATAGGTTTGAGGTCCTTTCAGAATATGTTATATGGTCAGCCAGGGAAGGATCAAGGATGTTAGAGCAGTCAAAGGACCTGGTAGATAAAGAACAAATAACTCTTGCAATTTTACTGGGCATTATGTGACATTCTAGATATTGAAGTGGGTAATGGTGGTGCGGCTAAGAATGGGAAGGCTGGGATGATGGAAGTTCATGGAGGCAAGGGTGTCAGGGATGTTCATGCAGAGCCAGTGAAGCAGCTGACCTGGACTGAACAAGCCAGACTACAGGGTCATGAGTATGGAGTCCCCTGGGCTCTACAGACAAAGGATTTCAAGGGAAAATAGAGATGGCAAAGTGAAAGAAATTCCTGTAACCAGTGGGGAGGATCTCAGAATTCACATGAGGCTTACGGTTAGTCAGCATTAAGATTGCATCTTCTCACTGGTCAGTACCATGCTTTCATTCCATATGATGGAAATGAAATAAAAGTTGTGAGATGTTCAAAGAATAAAACTGGTTAAAGTGTCTATCAATGCCTTCACTGTCTATCAAAGCCAATGTCAAGTACTATTCAGGTGTTATAACCTACACTAGTCCTACCTTCTGGCTGTAGGTAGGGCAGCCGTCAGCCCCAGAGCTGCTCTGGTTCCTTTGGTGATAGAGGACATTTCAGAGTGATCATCCCAGCTTGCATCTGAGCCTTCATTCTGGAGCAACAATGAGTGAGGGTCCCCTCCTATCTCACTGGTGCTATCCAAACACAGGCTCCTTTGATCTGATGTAGAATACTGAGGGATAAGATTCTCTATACATTTTATAGCGAAAAACGGCAAACAAGGATGATTTTTAAACACATGGGGCTTTAAGCTGCAGATTTGCAGACACATTTTCCCCTTCCTTGTTGCATATCTCTCTCCTTTCTGGGAGGAAACACACAGATCTTGGTTTGCTTTCTTTGAGGCAAGAGAAGAGTCAAAACAGTTAATCTCACATGCTTCACGTGATAAGAAAAAAAATCAGCACAAGCTGCTGTAAGAGTTGATATCGGTAGGAGAGCCGAAGTAGAGAATTTTCCCAATGGGTTTCCATAATGATGCTCTTGGAGGAGGAGAGACTCAAGGTAATACGAAGATCCAAGGCGTGGCAGGTTCCTGAATAACACAAGTGAAATGGAAATGATGGTTACATCCCACAAGAAGGTGGAGGAATCACAGCCAGAAGATTATGGAATTGTGGTGGTCCTGAGGGTAATGATGGCAAGAGAAGTGATAAGAAGGATAAAGATTTAGGAGCCAAGGCTGAGGTTGACACTTCAACAACTAAGTCGAAGACGGTGCTGTAAATAGAGAAAAGAGATGCAGAAGGAAAAGCCAACCTACACTGTGAGGACGGGATGGGTGGAGTTGAACCTGCCTGAGATGAGAAAGAGGTGGCTTCTTCAACTACAGGTGGAAAAAAAACATCCAAGCCTCATGTTCTTGGAAAATGGGTCTCCAAGGCAGCCGTTGTGCTGGATGGACATGGGTGGACCACAGTAACCACTTGACAACTGCTAGAGCTTTAGTCTTGGGTACCCTCAAATCCGCACTTGCTATTTCTTTCCTCCACCTCTGCCTTTCCGTTAGCAGCATCTACGGCTGGAGAGGTTTTCAGTCCCCTCAGGTGAGTTACCGAACGCATGCCAAGTAGACACTGAGTGGGCACCTCGACTCACCCACTCACCGTCTCCCGACTTTGGCATTCCAACTTCACGGTATGTGCGAGTTGAGTTCCTGCCCCAACAAGATATCACAACTGTTACATCTCTGAGTCACTTTCAAATAGTTTAAATTTAGCTACTGCATATGTAAGTGACAAGGGACTGGCGTTTAAAAATATTTGCATGTGAACTAATTTCCAAACTATCTGGTGGATCTCCTGCCATTCGTCAATGTCTCTGCGGGCTCTTCAAACATGAATTCATCATGTTTTATTAGTTGCTGCTGTTCCTGTGGCTCCCAAGGGGTAAACCCTTGGGAGAAGATCTTTTTTTTTTTTTAAGATTTTATTTATTTATTTGTCAGATAGAGAGAGAGCGCAGGAGCGAGCACAGGCAGACAGAGTGGCAGGCAGAGGCAGAGGGAGAAGCAGGCTCACTGCTGAGCAAGGAGCCCGATGTTGGACTCCATCCCAGGACGCTGGGATCATGACCTGAGCTGAAGGCAGCCGCTTAACCAACTGAGCCACCCAGGCATCCCTGGGAGAAGATCTTTAATCACAGTTTTGAACTTTGAACTTTTTGGTAAATAACACCCCCCTACCAATCCCCATCCTTAACCAATTTTGTTTCACTTCAGGGAAAAGAACAGATCTGGGATTGACTTGTTGGTTCCTAGAGATTAATGCAGAGTAGCATTCATATTGAATTTTAGATTAAATCATTTTACTACAGCCTTTAAAAAAAGAACTCTTTTTTTAAACATTTGTGAAGTACTTTTTTTTTTTAAAGATTTTTATTTATTTATTTGACAGAGAGAGAGAGAGAGCACAAGTAGGCAGAGAGGCAGGCAGAGAGAGAGGAGGAAGCAGGCTCCCCGCCGAGCAGAAAGCCCGATGCGGGGCTCGATCCCAGGACCCTGAGATCATGACCTGAGCCAAAAGCAGAGGCTTTAACCCACTGAGCCACCCAGGCACCCCAAAAAAGAACTCTTTTTATCAGGTCAGACAAACAGCTTTGCCTCAGGAACATCAGCCGAGCCTCCAGGAAGTCTCTCTTCCTTCTTCCACTTCCGCTTCCTGAGGAGAAGCTCCTCAGGGACCTCAGATGGGGTTGAGGGCTCCTGTGTGGTCAGTTGGAGGGGCGCTATTCACATCCAAGTCAGACCGTGTGAATCTCCAGCACAGTGAAAAGTGCAGGGATCAGAGAGGAAAGGTTTTCTCAGTTATTTAAATACATACATAAACTTCTTCAATAAGGCTTTCTTAGTGTGTTCAAGTTTCCTAGAAGCGGAGCTTGAGATGGTGATTCTGGCAAAACTCTCTGGAGAGAAGGTGTGAGAGAAGCAGGAGAAACTAGAAGAAAACTCAGTGGGGGTATGGTCTCCTCTGGAGACTAGCTGCAGCCTGATACCCCGGGAAGCTGGGGTCCACCTGAGGCCAGGAACCCAGCCTTTTATAACCCCCGTCAGTCATTGTCCACTGACTGTCCTCTGTGGCTGGGCAGCTCCATTTCAGCAAAAAATAGTGTCAGCAACTGAGAAATGAGTGTGCCACCAGTGAGGGGGACCTGGGCAGGGCACCCACAGCGTCCACTACACTTGGGGAGGAAAAGGAAGATTAGAAAAAGCAAAGAAGGCCTCTCTGAGCAAGGAGCTTAAAAATCGAGACCACAAGGATACATAGGAGTCAGGATAAGTAAGAGATTTGGAGAAACAGGGAGAATGGTGTCACAGGGAAAGGGAATGGCACATGCAGTGGCCCTGGGGTAGACAAGAGAAATTTGTCCTCCTTTTCTCTTTACTCAAAGTGCCCTGGCCTCCTGATTCTGGATTTGAGGGAGATACTATAGTGGTATTCCCATAAGGCAATAGCAGGGCAGATAGCATTTTATGCTTTTGGGTTCTGCAATGGATCCAACAGATGTGTGGAAGAGAATGTTATGAGTGTGTACTGGGCTCTTCAGAATGCTAATATCAACTATAAATGTTCTAATGTCTGAATGAAAGTATATTTATCTGCTTTAGGGAAACGAGTAAAGGTTCCTGTACCGAATACTTTGCATATGCCTCCCAAGGCCAAGCTCTTGGTCTGTGGGGGTGAAGTGTCTTCTGTTCTCAGTGAGGTAATATGGTCCATCCCTCTCAAGTATGATATCCTGTGTGTCATCCCCTTTTGACTCATGGCACCCAAAACTCAATGGGGATAGGTAGACAGATGATGGGTGAATCATCTACCTAGGCAGGTAGGTAGGTAGGTAGATAGAAAGATAGATGGACAGATAGATAGACAGACAATGATAGATGATAGATAGATAGAGGACAAGGGAGTTAAAATACATTTTTTGGCAGATGAACTCTGATATATCAAGAGTAACACCTCCCTAGGAAATGAAATGCCTTAACTTCCAGTGAAATTTAAGGCACTGGGAAGAATTAAACCTTGAGTATCCTCATCCAGCATGATGTTTTTTGAAGAGCCATACTCAGCTCAGCTGGACCTGTGCAGGGCAGGTGGCCGTAAGGGTAACTGGTGGGAGAGAGAGGCTCCCATTTTGTTTGCAGATAAAAGGTACTCGATTGGATACTGAATAAATATCCTACAGAGGCCTCACCTCTTACCATCCACTATAAAGACAAGCTGAAAAAGAGAAGAAACAAGGAGAAACAGATAGGACAACAAAAGGAAGATAATAGATTAGGGTAAGCTTAGAGCTATAAATTTTAAAGTGAGATAGGAGAATTTTAATTAGATGGTGAATTAAAGACAGACTGACACCAATATCCCTAAAAATGTAAAAACATCGTTTTGTTCTCTGTATTTCTAGGTCTGATTCTAGTTTTTCTTTGTCTATTCACTTGTTTTATTTTTTAGATTCCACATATAAGTGAAATCCTATGGTATTTGTCTTTCTCTGTCTGACTTATTTCACTTAACGTAGTATATTCTAGAAATGTGGAGAGTCAGCTGATGGTTGCCAGAGAGAAGGGGGCAGAAGGATGAACAAAGTGGGCGAAGGGGAGTGAGAGATCTAGGCTTCTAGTGATGGAATGGATAAGTAACGGGGATGAAGGGTACAGCATGGGGACTAGAGTCAGTGGTGCTGTGATAGCATTGTATGGTGACAGATGGTAGCTACACTTGGGATGAGCACAGCGTGACATAGAATTGTCAAATCACTATGCTGTACACCTGAAACTTTTGTAATATTGTGTGTTAGCTGCTCTCAAATTTAAAAGAATGTAAAAAAAAAAAAACCCAAACAACAACAACAACAACAAAAAACCCTGTATTTTAAAAATAATGAATTCATAGTAATGCTAGGAAACCAGAAAGGCAGGCAGCTGGGGAAGGACATTTTGAAGAAATCCTAGAAGACAGAAGGCAGATGGATCTGATTGATGAAGGAAACAGATCATGGAAAGCTGTAACCTATACCGCTAGAGGGAAGAGGGATCCTTCCCATAGGAGTCTTTTAAAACCTCCAAGTCCACAAATATAAAGAATAGTGATGAGATATGGTACAAGCACCACGGTAATTAATAAATTAATTATAGTCCAAGTTGCACTCACTGTCTTCTTTGCTTGCTGTACTCCAGCCTCATTGACCTTCTTTATGTCCCTGTAATATGTGAGGTATGTTCCCACCTCAATGTCTTTGCACTGCAGTTTCCTCTCTCTGGAACAATCTGTCTCTGGACCTTTGCATGGTTGGCTTTCCCCTGCCCTTCATTCAGATCTTAACTCAAACCACCTACTCAAAGTTGCTCTGTCACATCACCCTGCTTCCTTTCCTTCATAGTGGGCATTATTCTCAGAAACTGTCTGACTCATTTATTTCTTTGTTTATCATCATTTGAAGCCAAAGTCTTATCTACTCTGTTTATCCTAGCATCTACAGTCCCTGGAACATTAAGACATTGTGGTGCTTGAGTCAGTTAGCTTTTGCTGCGTAACAAACTGTCCCAGGGACGCCTGGGTGGCTCAGTCAGTTAAGCAGCTGCCTTCAGCTCAGGTCATGATCCCAGTGTCCTGGGATTGAGTACCGCATCGGGCTCCTTGCTCCGCGGGGAGCCTGTTTCTCCCTCTGCCTCTGCCTCCCCACTCTGCCTGCCTGTGCTCTCTCTGTCTCTCTGACAAATAAATAAATAAAATCTTTTAAAAACAAACTGTTCCAAAATGTGGTGGCCTCAAACAGTAATTTTTTATTTAGCTCATGATGTGGATCAGCTAAGTCATTCTTATCTGTGAGAGCTCAGCTCATCTCTGCTGGGCACTTTTAAGCATCCACAGTCCACTGTGGGTGGGCTGCTGATTGGACAGCCTAGAATATCTCTTTCAGACACTTACCATTTTGTTGATCAGGACAACAGAGGTGAAGAGAGCACATACCTCTTGTTATCTGTTTGGGCTTCATCACAGGGCTATTTTGATATCTCAGAATTCATATGCAAAAAAAATGTATTTTGAACTCTAATCTTTTATCTACCTTCTTCTTCTTTTTTTTTTTTAAGATTTTGTTTATTTATTTGACACAGAGAGAGAGATCACAAGTAGGCAGAGAGGCAGGCAGAGAGAGAGGGAGAAGCAGGCTCCCCGCTGAGCAGAGAGCCCGATGCGGGGCTCGATGCGGGGCTCGATGCGGGGCTCGATGTGGGGCTCGATGTGGGGCTCGATCCCAGGACCCTGAGATCATGACCTGAGCCGAAGGCAGAGGCTTTAACCCACTGAGCCACAAGGGCGCCCCTATCTACCTTCTTCTTTAAGATTTTTTTTTTATTTATTTATTTGACAGAGAGAGAAATCACAAGTAGGCAGAGAGGTAGGCAGAGAAAGTGGGAAAGCAGGCTCCCTGATGAGCAGAGAGCCCGATGCGGGGCTCGATCCCAGGACCCCGGGACCATGACCTGAGCCGAAGGCAGAGGCCCAACCCACTGAGCCACCCAGGCGCCCCTATCTACCTTCTTCTTAAGAGAAGCAAGAGAGCAAGCCTCAGTGGGCAAGCGATTTTCATGTCTCTCTTCCAGGGCACTTTTCTATAATCCTGCTGAACAAAGGAACCCACAGGGCCAAGCCCAGATTCAAGGGGGTGGAGAAATTGACCCCACCTCCCTCTGGTAGGAGGAGCTCCAAAGTCACATTGCAAAGGGGCATGGATACAGCAATAGATAGAATTTGTCACCACTTTGCTGAAATGGCTTATCATATTATTCAGTACTATTTTGTCATACTACTCAATACATGTACATTAAATATATTTGATTTAAAGAACTGGATCTGAGGAGGAAGCAAAACTTCTGGATGGGAAGCAAAGCAGAGTTTGAGGAAACCCTGGACCACATAGCAGGTACATTAATGCAAAAAGAAAGGCAAGGCAATTTTTCTTTCTTTCTTTTTTTTTTTTTTTAAGATTTATTTATTTGAGAGAGAGCCAGAGAGAGAGAGAGAGCACACAAATGGAGAGGGAGAAGCAGGCTGCCTGCTAAGCAGGGAGCCCGATGTGGGGCTTGATCCCAGGACCCTAGGATCATGACCTGAGCCGAAGGCAGATGCTTAATCCACTGAGCCACCCAGGAACCCCCAAGGCAGCTTTTCTTAAAGAAGGTATACATCAAATACCCTACTACTAAAGTGAAAGTACCCCTTTTCTGACTTGCTATCCACAACCTGCTGACCTCTAAGGTAAAATTCTTCAGTGTAGTGTCCAGTTGGCACACCTTCCCCACTAGTTCAGAATCATCCAGGGAGAAGCTTCCTGGCAAACAGATCTACAGAGAAACTCTCCTTACCTAACAGCCTAGATCTTTCTTCATAAACATGAACTAACAACCAAGGATCAACAAATACATGAGGAAAAGAAATTACATACATGAGAAATAATAAGATGAGCAAATAGAATAATTGTGCTTTTAGGAAATAAAGATCACTGGGGGACAAAACAATCAAAAAATATTAATGAATGACTCCAGCAAGATTGAAAAGATGGTGCACACCTAAATAAGAACAGACCACTGCTAAAAAAAAAAAAAAAAAAAAAAAAAAGGATGCCATCAGAGAACAGAAATGAGTACCTGGCAATTAAAAATATGTTGGCAATAAAAACAATTCAATGGACAGACTGAATAAGAGAATGGCTATGGTTAACAACCCTGTCAGTGGTCTGGTGATAAAGTCAATGGGATCTTGCAGGCCTGAGCCGAAGGCAAAATAATGGGATGTATGAGAAAGATAGGAAGCAGCATGGATGTCTGCTATTTCTTTTATTGGGGTTCCAGAGACAGAGAATGGAGGTAATAAAAGGGAGGAAGATTTTGGTGATCTATCAGAAGATTATTACCCTGAGACAAAAGCTAAGGACTTCTCTTGGGCCTCTCCTATAAAAGCACTAACCCCCTTTATGAGGGTTCCGTTCTCATGCCTTGATCATCTCCCAAAGGCCCCAAATCCAAATACCATTACACTGGAAGTTAGGATTTAACATACGTACCTTGAGGGGGCACAACATCCAGACCATAGCAATGGGACCAGAGAGAATGGTGTGACGAATTTTGCTTTGGGCATCTGGGAATACTACAAAAAGGAGATGCTATTTCTGTTCCACTTGGAAGGATAAATCGGAATTTTCCACTGAGCTGGGAGAGAGAAGGCATTTCAGGCAGAGGGGACAGTGTATAAGCAGAAGAAAGGTCTGAAATCACCAGACAGGTTAAAGAAAGAGATTAATAGTCCCGCATGGTGAGAGTTTGAGATATATAGCAGGATGTGAATAAATATGAAGTCAAAAAGATAGGTTGGTGCCAAATTGTAAAGAGCTCCCATGCTATTCTGAGAGGCTTTTATACCTCACACTAGATACAGTTGGAAACCCTTGAAGGATTTTATGCAGCAGAGTGACATAATCACAACGTACTTAATTCTGAGTTATGATGATAGAAAACTGCCTTTTGATTAGTCATTCCCCCCACACACATGGATATAAAAACTCAAGAGAAGATGAAGAATTTCAATAGCTCTCGAAACTGGGAATACTATACAACATTCTCTAGAAAACATGAAGAACTGCCATGAGTTAAAACCTTAAAGTCTACAGGTGCAATGGTGGAACCCTTAGTGGAAAACTCTTTCAAGGAATCCCACAAGCTTGGACTTTCTTCTATCCAGAGTACAGGAATTCAAAACTCCCTCAGGATGGGAACTGTTGACTAGAGTGCTTAGAGTCTTTTCACAAAGTGATTCATCATCAGTTGTGATCTGAAATCTGCAAATGGAATAGAAATAAGCTGTGGAGTGGTGAAGGTGAAGGTTGTAGATTTCTAGTCATGACCCCAGAAATAGCCTATCTGGGAATACATTCTAAATTTTGTAGAAAAACGATGAGGTAGTAATATCACAATTTCCTTTCTTAGAACATCAGACCTTAAAAAATAATTGGCTTTTTAAACTAGAAAGTTTAATGACACTTGGCTATTTTAAACTAGAAATTTGGCTAAAGTTTGTGTACTTCATATAGTTCTCCAACTTCAGAGCAGGAAGAAGGAATAGATCACTCAGCAACCTGATGGGTCCTCAGAGGAACTAAAGAAAATTTACATATAATATATGTGCATACACATACATATACATATGAGTATATGTGTACATGCCTGTGTACATGTGTATCTGTGCATGCACATATATGTATGTATGTACGTGTACATAGGTGTGTGTACATGTACATGTGTGTACATGCATGTATTATAAAACAAATCAGAAGAGGTTATAGACATCTTGTTTCTTTTTTTAAAGATTTTATTTATTTATTTATTTACCAGAGAGAGAGATCACATGTAGCCAGAGAGGCAGGCAGAGAGAGAGGGGGAAGCAGGCTCCCTGCCAAGCAGAGAGTCCAATGTGGGACTCGATCCCAGGTCCCTGAGATCACGACCTGAGCCGAAGGCAGAGGTTCAACCCAGTGAGCCACCCAGGCGCCCCTGGGTCAGATACTCTTATCACATTGCTTTGTTAAGAGATATTTGTATATTAGTTATATACTGCCATGTAACAAATTATCCCCAAACTTAGTGGCTTCAAATAACAGCACTTTTATCTTACAGTTTCTGTCCGTCAGGAGTCTGAGGGTGGCTTTGTTGGGTCCTCTGGCTAAGGGTCCCTCATGAAGCCACAGTCAAGGTGTGGCAAGGGTTGCACCTCAAGGCTCAAGTGCAGGGCTTAACCCACTGAGCCACCCAGGCACCCCTAAACATCTTATTTCTTAAGGGATAGGCAGAAGTGGAATTAAGAACAACATACAGTTGACCTTTGAACAACACAGGTTTGACTTGAGCAGGTCCACTTACACACATAAATATGTTGGAAGTTTTTGGAGATTTGCAACAATTTGAAAATACTTGCAGACAAACCATGTAGCCTAGAAATAGAAAAAAAAAAAAAGAAAGAAAATAAAAAGTTATTTTACGAATACAGTTTTTATACATATAGCATACAAAACACGTGTTAGTCAACTGTTCGTTATCAGTAAGGCTTCCAGTCAATAGTAGGCTATTAGTAGTTACGTTTTTGGAGACTCAAATTTATATGTGGATTTTTGACTGCATAGGAGGTTGGTGTTCCTAACCCCCATGTTGTTCAAGGATCCACTGTATGATCTCAGTGAGGTATCTTAGACTTAATTTTTAAAGATTTATAGCATGAAGATATACATGTTTCTCAGAAGAGCCTTTGAAAGAGTACTAATACAGGAAAAAGAAACATACCTTATAAAGCGTTTGTTGTGTTTGTATTATCAATAAGATGCAGGGGCGCCTGGGTGGCTCAGTGGGTTAATGCCTCTGCCTTCGGCTCGGGTCATGATCTCAGGGTCCTGGGATCGAGCCCCACGTCGGGCTCTCTGTTCAGCGGGGAGCCTGCTTCCTCCTCTCTCTCTGCCTGCCTCTCTGCCTACTTGTGATCTCTCTCTGTCAAATAAATAAATAAAACCTTTAAAAAAAAATCCCAGAAATTATACTACTGGGAATTCAATCAATAATGTTGAAGCCATTCTTAAGAAACTCTCTCAGAAAGAAGGGGATAATGAACAAGAAATTTAAGAATGAGTGAGAAGATTCCAGAGATGGAAGAGATGTCCAGTATAAGAATGACTGGAATGTCTGATGGAGAGGACAGAAGGTGCGTGGACAGAGATGAAGGGCAAAATTTTGTGAGATAAGCATTCTGTAGCCAGACAATCGCATTCATGAGTGAAGACAAAAACAAAAACAAAAAGATTTTACACTAATATTCCTTGCACAGAAAATACAGCATTCTGTTTAGCAACACTGTTAAAATATGACTCAGACTCAGAAAAAAAATTAGCAGCACACAACATAGACCAACAGTTAATATCAATACTGAAGAAGGAGTTCCAAAACCCAATTAGTAGATGGGTAAAGGATATGAATGAACAATTCACATGTTTATCAATTCATATTTCTCATAATCCTGAGAAATAAATATAGAGGAACAATAGGCAAAGATGTTAGAATTCATTAATTAAAAATGAGCTTGAGTCAGAGCACCTGGGTGGCTTAGTCAGTTAAATGTCTGACTCTTGGTTTTGGCTCAGGTCATGATCTCAGGTCGTAAGATCAAGCCTGGAGTTGGCTCTGCACTCAGTGTGGAGTCTGCCTGGGATTCTCTCTCCTACCACCTCTCCCCCCCACCCTCATGTGCTCTCTCTCTCTCTCAAATCCATCAATCAATCAGTCAATCAATTTTAAGAAGAAATTTCAAATACTAAGAACAGAAGTGGACATAACACAGAGAGAAATACAGTGAGAGTTGGTCAAATTTAAGGAAGAAAATTTGAAGAAAAAAGACAAAACCCTCTCTGAAATGAAGACTAAAATGGAATTCACCTCAGGAAGAATGCACATATATGTGAAAATTTAATAAAAACACCGAAGAAAGGCATTAAACCACCAAATGGTTAAAATAAAGACAGGGAAAGAAGGTCCAACACACATATAATGAGAGATTCTGTGGTTGGGGGAGGAAAAAACAATGGAATACAATGAGTACTTAAAACTGCAATCCAGGGGTACCTGGATGGCTCAGTCAGTTGAGCATCTGACTCTTGATTTTAGCTCAGGTCATGATCTCAGGGTCCCGGGATAGAGCCCCTTAGTGAGGAATCTGCTTGAGCTCCTCTCTCTCCCCCTGCCTTTAACCCTCTCCTGCTAGCAGAAGTTCATGCTCTCTCTCTCTCTCTCTCTCTCAAATAAATATATAAAATCTTTTTAAAAAATAAGCAAATAAAACTGCAACCCACAAAAACTCTCTGGAAATAAAAAACAACCTAAATCTGTATTTTGAAAGGGACCACAATCTTCCTGAGAAAACTGGAACAATCAATTCTAAGCCATATATTAGTGGAATGATTAAATTTGAAGATGAAGGAAAAAAGTCTTTTGGGCTTCCAGGAAGAAAACAGCAATCATATTTATTTACAAGAATTAAACAATTAGGCTGGCATCAGACATTTTAAAAAGCAACAAATGACTCAAGGAACAAAAGATATCAAGGAAAGAAAGCACTAACCAAAGATTTTATATCCAGGGCACCTGGGTGGCTCAGTTGGTTGAGTGACTGCCTTCAGCTCAGGTCATGATCCCAGAGTCCTGGGATCGAGTCCCACATCAGGCTCCTCGCTCCATGGGGAGTCTGCTTCTACCTCTGACCTTCTCTTCTCTCATGTTCTCTCTCACTGTCTCTCTCTCAAATAAATAAATAAAATCTTTAAAAAAATATTTTATATCCAGAAAGTTGTCCTACAAGTATTGAGGCTAGGGCCGTGGTTTTCAACTGAGGCAATCCCTCCCCCATCCCCTTCAAAACATTTAGAAATGTCCAAGACCTTTTCTGTTGTCCTGACTAGGGGATGAAGTGTTACCTGACATCCAGGGGTTAGCTATCAGGAAATCTGTCAAAGATCTACTATGTGCAGAGCAATCCTATATTAAAAAAAATTTTGCAGCCCAAAATGATAATAGTTTTGAGTCTGAAAAGCCCTGCTATGGAAGGAGTTTTGAAGATGCAAACATTCAGGGAATTCTTATACTTGTGCCCATCCTGCAGAATTTATTTGAGGATGAACGTCAGCCGAACAAGAGAGAACTGGGAGAATTTCGGCAAGAGGGCTCATGGTGATCATTTAATGTGTTTAATTGTGGAGATGAGACTAAAACAAGAAAGGGGACACGTGTGAAAGAATAGTATATAAATGTTACATATATTTAAAAAATGGTGCATATATTGTATGTTCTGATGATATGGAAAGATGCAACTAAGCATGGTAGTGTTCTACATATTCAAAACCAAAATCTAATCATCACAATGGGAAAGAAACAAAACCTAAATTGAGTGTAAATGGAGACAAATGAATCCATTTGTTTTGCGAATTTAAGACATAATCAACTACAGGGGAAAATAATAATGCAAACATTTGAATACAGTACTTTTACTATATACCATCAATGTAAAGAACAAAAGTATGACAAATTAATTTTGAACTTGTCTTAGCAGATATGCTTTTCATGGTTTATGGTTGCGACAATCCCGAAACAATTTTCTGTTTGATGCAAGATTGTGCAATTGGGTAAGGGTGTTGATGTTTGGGAACCAGGGATCTCAGGATTCCAGGGGGGAGCAAAGCAAGAAAGAACTTTGGAGTTTTAGAATTAGAACTGAAGAGGTATCAGCATAAATTTGTGGTTTCTTTTTTTTTTTTTTTAAGATTTTATTTATATATTTGACAGGGATCACAAGTAGGCAGAGAGGCAGGCAGAGAGAGGAGGAAGCAGGCTCCCTGCTGAGCAGAGGGGCCAACGCGGGGCTGGATCCCAAGACCCTGGAATCATGACCTGAGCCGAAAGCAGAGGCTTTAACCCACTGAGCCACCCAGGCGCCCCAAATTTGTGGTTTCTAATATACAAATATAAACAATTCATGGCTCTGTTCACTGAAAGACCTATAGGCAATGATATCTCAGTGACAATAAACAAACCCAGGGCCCAGATCTTAGTTGTTTTTTTTTTTTAATATTTTATTTATTTATTTGACAGGGACCACAAGTAGGCAGAGAAAGAGGAGGAAGCAGGCTCCCCGCTGAGCAGAGAGCCCGATGCGGGGCTCGATCCCAGGACCCTGAGATCATGATCCGAGCCGAAGGCAGAGGCATTAAGCCACTGAGCCACCCAGGCACCCCTAGATCTTAGTTTTAATACCCAACAAAGAGAACAAGGAATGCTTGGAGAAAGTACTAGTTCCAGACTGGGATAACAAAGGTTCAAGAACTTTTATCTTGTGCCAAAAGTGAAGCAAGCACTAGAAAAACAAAACAAACAAACAAAAATCCGTGGGGATTTATCAAAAGGACACATGAACCTGCTTAAAGGGTATCCCATTGGCCAGATCTGGGAAAAATTGAGTATCAAAATAAGACCAGTAATATATTATAACCCACTGAATGAAATAGTAACATATTAATCCATGCGGATAGTAAGTGGAGAAGTGAATGGATAGATGGATAAATGGGTAAACAGACATATAGAAAGATAGACATCAAGACAGCCAACTAGTTAGCTAGATAAATAGATAAAAAGAAAATGCTTCCTTCAGCAAAATGCCAACTGATAAATGGAGAGGAAGTAGTAGAGTTAGAAAATCATCATTTTGAAATCATTATATTAAAGATTTGTTTAGGGGCGCCTGGGTGGCTCAGTCAGTTAAGCATCTGCCTTCGGCTCAGGTCATGATCCCAGGGTCCTGGGATTAGGTCCCACCTCAGGTCCCCGCTCCGCAGGAAGCCTGCTTCTCCCTCTCCCTCTGCCTGCCACTCCTCATGCTTACGTATGCACTCTCTGTCAAATAAATAAATAAAATCTTGTAAAAAAATAAATATTTGTTTAGACAATACTTATCAATGGGTACTATATCTAGGAGATGAAAGTCTGATAAAGAATAGAATATTTGCATGATCTGTAAGTGTCTTCCTTCAGAGAATTAATTAGTTACAAATGGATAATAGTATTAACACAGAGAAGCTAAGCTAGTGTTGCGGAGGAAATGTTTTTCCTTCTACCCTTCTAGATTTCTTGGCTGGTCTAATAATCAAATTAACATAAGACAGATAACAGGGGGAAAACCAGTTGAATCCCAAATGTATGGGGGCCACATAAGAATATGAACCCCAGGGGCAAGCCAGACAATTGAGTCTGATAAGCCATTTTGAGCTAAGGAGTGGCATGGGGCTTCTGAGGAGAGCAGGGTGATTCATAGGATAATAAGAGCAGATTTGGGGATGCCTGGGTGGCTCAAGTGTACAACTGTTGGTTTCAGCTCAGGTCATGGTCTCAGGGTCCTGGGATTGAGCCCCACATTAGCCTCCTGCTCAACATGGAGTTTGTTTGAGATTCTCTCTCTCCCTCTTCCCTGCCTCTCCCCTTGCTGGCTCTCTTTCTCAAATTAACTAATTAATTTTTTAAAAAAGAGCAGATGTTTGGTCATTAGATGTTTGTCCTGCCATGCAGATAGGTCATTCAGATAAAAAAGTCATCTCTTGGTAACACCTGTCTTTCTGGGCCAGATATCCCATCTAAATTCTTTTCGATAATTGAAGGGACAGGTAAAAGTTTTTCTTGAGTCTGTTGGGTCTTAATTGCCTTCAACTCAAAATAGTCCATGTGCTAAAATAGCACATCTTGGGGGGACTTTTTCTAAAGCCCTTTGCTGGACAACATTTTCATCAGATGAGAAAAATTAAAATGACCAATGAGTGGGCAAATGGTTTTAATGTGCCTCTAGATGTAACACAACATCACTTTTACAGTACTCTAGCCAGGAATGTAAAACACCAATTTAATCATAAAGAAACATCAGACCAACCCAAATGGAGGGACATTATATAAAATAACCCACCATGTTCTACAAAAATGTCTAAGTCATGAAAAACAATGAAAGGCTAAGGACTGCTTCCATATTAAAGGAGACTAAAGGGCAATAACGATTAAATGCAAAACATGATTCTGGACAGGATCCTGTACCTGTGGGGGGGAAATGGCTATAAAGCCATTATTGGGACAATTGACAAAATTGGTATATAAACTGTGCAGTAGATAAAAGTGCTATATCAACATTAAAATCCCTGAGCTTGATGCGTGTACTGTGGTTACATCAATAAGAGAATATTATTGTTTTTAGAAAATATACAGTGAATTATTACTGGATAAATTGGTATTATATATGCCAACGTCTCTGAAATCAGAAAAAAACAAGAAAAGGGAAGAGACAATGATACTTGTGGCCCGGCAAAACGTTAACAAGTAGTGAATCTTATGGAGGGTGTGTGGGAGTTCAGTGTATTAATCTTGTCAATGTTATGTAAATTTAATATACACATGTAGATTTGAATTAAAAATAACTGGGGGTAAAAATATAAGTTGTCACCAAATTTTAGTTCTTCATATTATGGAAGGCATATTCACACAGTTGACTCAGAATTCTGCAGAATTCTGTAATATATACATACGTGTGTGTATTTATACATGAATGTGTGATATTTATATATGGACTAGGTATATTCCCAAATTGGAAATAATCTAAATGTCCATCAGTAGGATTCCTTAATGTCTTACAATAGATGAATTTCTATGTAATAATCCATGGTCTTTAAAATAAATGGGGCTGGGGGCACCTGGGTGGCTCAGTGGGTTAAAGCCTCTGCCTTCGGCTCGGGTCATGATCCCAGGGTCCTGGGATCGAGCCCCAAATCGGGCTCTCTGCTTGGCAGGGAGCCTGCTTCCTCCTCTCTCTCTGCCTACTTGTGATCTCAGTCTGTCAAATAAATAAATACTTAAAAAAAAATAAAATAAAGGAAATGGGGCTGATCTAAATGTACTAATAAGAAAAGTCTCCTAAATCTTGGTGACAAAATTAATTGGGCAAATAATAGTATTAATTGCATAGCCCACTGTTTATTTATAACAGGAAAAATAAACCCATTAGCACCTCGCAAACCGTTAACAACTGCTACTTAGAGCAAGTCTATACTTTAGGATAGATTAGGTTCTGAAAGGATATTTGTAAATCCATACATTTCCAAGTCCCAAGTAACTAAGACAGATATAAACCCGAGATCCCCATTGCATTTCTGCTTAACAAGAATATGAATCAATTTCTTTGAAGTTTGAAAAGCAGGCATAGTCTTCTCCCTCTTCTATGCATATTTTCTAGCAGATTTATTTTCCCCAAATAGATAAATTTTGTCTTCCTCAGAAATCTGTTAAGCCAGGTATTTGTCTCTCCCTGCATAATCTTTGCTAGTGATATACATTATTCCTTAGTAGCCCACGTGTGCTAGTTTGCCATCACATCGATGGCATGGAGATTTAGATAAGCCTTCCTCCCCAGTGGGAATCACCTGGAAGACAACAGAATCATCAGCAGCCCTTGGAAGCCTACTTAGTCCTTCAATTCCCCAGATCAAGTCTTGCCAACAATTAACACCAGGCGGATGGATGTCTGACTTCTTTCCCTCACTGAGTCAAATAGTTTTTCTCACTTCTTGATGAATACAGTTGATCTCACAGGCGCGATTCATTCCTACTTCAAAATCATTCACACTCCCAAAGAAATTCGTGCAGCACACCAAGAAGCCACCCTTCCTCATGCTCTCGACTCCCATTTCCAGAAATCGCTCTCACTTTCCTTTTAGCCGTGTGCCCTTTCTTTGCGACTTGTCCCATAGCCTTGCTGCCTTCTCACTTAGCAGATATGATGGCTTGAATAATATTTGTAAAACATCTAAATGCTAAGCATAAGCATGGCAAATAACAGCATAGACTGAGCAGTGGCTTGAAGACCAGGGCAAACATGATTACATTATCTATCAGCGGCAGGCTTGATGCCTTTGACTTTGAGAAGTAGCTTTCATGATATCAGTGAGAAATGATAAACTCTAGTACTTGTTCATAGAGGAACTTCCAATTACATCTGCATTCTTGGATTTATTTATTTATTTATTTTGCTCAATTTTCTATCTATTCATATTTTATTTTGAAATTATAAAAACAGGAAAGTAATAGGAAAAGAAGATACTAATTGTGTTATCCACCAGTGGGCAAAATTGTATTTTTGCATTTTTATCTTCTCGTGAAAAAAAAATTTTTTTTTAAGATCTTATTTATTTATTTGACAGACAGAGGTCACAAGTAGGCAGAGAAGCAGGCAGAGAGAGAGAGGGAAGCAGGCTCCCTGTCGAGCAGAGAGCCCAATGCGGGGCTCGATCCCAGGACTCTGGGATCATGACCTGAGCCAAAGGCAGAGGCTTTCACCCACTGAGCCACCCAGGCACCCCCGTGAAAAATGGTTTTTGTTGGCTTCTTTTGATCTAATCATGGTTCAAGAGTCTCTCGTGTCCAGAAAATACAACTGACTCCTGTCTTTCATGTAAAAACACTCTACTTAATGGGGGCCCTGCCAAGTTCTGGTCCCAGTCGGAAGCTCAAACCCTGTGGGGGAATAAAAGAATACCCAGAGTCAAGTCAGAAGACCTCAAGGGTGGGGACTATGAAAGGATGGGAATGAACAGTGGAAAGAGTTTCACATAGTGTGCATTGAGGGTGCATGATTATACAAATACAGGCTGAAAACACATGCAAATGTAAAAGAAAGTACATAATGTTAGATTCAGCAGTGATAATAAGTCTAAAATTCCAAAGTTTATACCAGGGATCAATCAGGTGAGGGAGTGGTTGAGAGGAGCTGGGAGTGAAAGCTGAGTAATTTATTTTATGGGGGAAGTGTGATGGTGAATTTTATGGTTCAACTTGAATTTTGTGTTTCAAACCCAAGGTGCCCAGACCCCTGGCCAAACATTCTTCCGGGTATGTCCATGAGGGTGTTTCCAGATGAGATGAATGGTTGATCTGTGGGTGTAGGAAAGCAGATTGCCTATTGTGGGTGGGCCTCATCCAATCAGTTGAATGTCTGAATAGACCAAAAAAGCTGACCCAGCCTCCAGCAGGGGGAATTTTCCTGCTTTTGGACTTGAATTAAAACATAGGCTTTTCTGGTTTTCAGGCCTCTGGACTAGGACAACACCATTGTCTCTCCTGGGTTTCTAGCTACCAGAATCACCTGCAGATCTTGGGGACTTCTCAGTCTCCATAATCTAGAGACCCGAATTTTTTATAATAAATCTCTCTCTTTTTCTGTCTCTCTCTCTTTGTGTATGTGTGGATATATGCATATGCATACACATATGGATTATATATAATTTTACATATAAATTTGTTGCATGTGCATAAATTTATATTAACATAAATATATTATTTACTAATTAATAGAAATCTATTACTGTGCTGATTATTTGTCTTAATATATTTACTTGTGGAAATAAATGTATCTAGTTAACATAAAATTATTTAATATAAATTTATAAATATATTTCTTATATATTTAAATAAGTATATTTATTTATTTAAATATATCTCTATATCTCCTCTTGGTTCTCTGGAGAACCCTGACTAATACAGAAGGAGTTAATATTTTTTTACCAATGGCACTTGAGTTGAGTAACTTGAAATTCTTAGTTCAGACACAGTGGGTAGGACTGCTAGTTGTTTGTCTAAACCCTCGTGCTGTGTGCACTGTGAGGCAGCTTCCCAGAAAATTACCACGAGGTGGGGTTTATGATCGTTCCAGCTGATGCATGGGGGTGGAAGTGATGTGGGATCTTTTTTTTTTTTTTTTTTTAATTTATTTGAGAGATCACAAGTAGGCAGAGAGGCAGGCAGAGAGAGAGGAGGAAGCAGGCTCCCTGCTGAACAGAGAGCCTGATGCGGGGCTCGATCCGAGGACTCTGGGATTACGACCTGAGCCAAAGGCAGAGGCTTTAACCCACTGAGCCATCCAGGCACCCCAAGGGACCTTTTTTTTTTTAATAAAGATTTTTTTTTTTAATAAGTTTGACACCCAACATGGGGCTGGAACCTATAACCCTAAGATGTTGGGGTTACATCAGATGTTGTACCCACTGAGCCAGCCAGGTGCCCCCAGTCTGGAACTTTTTGAAAAGCAAGGGTATCTTCTCTATGCTCCCTCTTTGTCCTGGGGCAGAGCAGTTGAAGGCACTGATCCAGCCCTCAGATGTGGCAGGGTCAAGAGCCAAGAAGTCGTGGGGGCTGACCCACCTTGTGGAGGAGTGCCACCTACCCAGCCCAACACCCACCTTGGCCTGCAAGATAAATTTTTATTGTATTTGAGTCATTCTTTTTTGGGATCTACTTATTATTTATTTTCTTTCTTTCTTTTCTTTAGAGGAGGGGAGAGAGAGTGAGTGAGCCGGGTGGAGAGACAGGGGGAGAGAGAGAGAGAGAGAGAGAATCTTAAGCCCAGCACAGAGCCTGATGCAAGGCTTGATCTCAAAACCCTGAAATCATGACCTGAGCTGAAATCAAGAGTCCGATGTTTAACCGACTGAGCTGCCCAGGCACATTTTCTTAACTGATACAGAAATGTTGCAAACACACTGAACAGTCCATGATGTAACCTATTCCTATGGTCCTGATGCTCAGAAACAACAGATTGAAATCTTGCCTGGTCTGCTTCAGATGTTGTATTAGTTTGTTAGGGCTGTCCTAAAAAAATGCCACACACTGGACTGTGTAAACAACAGCAATGAGTTTTCTCACAGTCCTGGAGGCTGTTAGGTCTGAGATCAGGGTGTCAGCAGGTTTAGTTTCTTTCTGAGGCCTCTCTCCATGGCCTTCAGATGGCAGCTTTCTCACTGTGACCTCATGTGATCACCTTTAGATCTGTGTTGTTTGTGTCCTCCTCACTTCTTAGAACGATACCAGTCATTGAATGGGTGCCACCAATAGGGTTTCATTTTACCTTAACTACTTCTTTAAAGGCTCTATCTCCAAATATAATCATATTCTGAGGTCCTGGAGTTAGGACTTCAACATAGGAGCTTGGAGGGACAAACCAATCCAGTCTGTTATAATGCCTTTGTTTTTAAGAAGCAAAATATGTCAGTTACACATAAATTTACCTTTGTGTTCCATCTCCTCCCTCACTCATCATGGGTCTCCATACCCTGAAATTAACATGAATTATTCCAAGAATATATATTTGCCTATCACCATGAGCAAAATACTATACTTTTAATGCATAAAAAATTTTATATAAGGGGCATCATATTGTACATATCCTTCTTTGATTGGATCAACAATAGCTTTTTGAGCTGTATCCACGTTAATATGCCTAAGACTAGTTGATTTTTTTTTTTTAAAGATTTTATTATTTGACACAGAGTGAGAGAGAGAGCGAGAGAGCGAGCGCACAAGCAGGGAGAGCTGCAGAGGGACACGGAGAAGCATGCTTCACGTTGAGCAGGGAGCCAGATGTGGGACTCAATCCCAGGACCCTGGGACCATGACCCAAGCCAGTTGGAAGACAGACGCCTAACCGACTGAACCACCCAGGTGTCCCTGGTTGGTTCTTTTTAACTGCAGTATAATATTCCAGTGTATAAATAAACCACAGTAATCTGTCTCCTTATTGAGGGAAAGTTAAGTTGTTTCCCCTTCATACTATGTTAAACAACATTATACATCATATGTCTTTTGTGTATAAATGAGCATTTTCTAGTGTATACACAAAAAGGGGTGTTTGGTCATATGATGATACATATTTACCTTTACCTGATATTGCTATTTTTCTCTGATGTACTGATATACACTCCTATCAGCAATATATGTTGTCCTAGTCTCATGGGCATGACAAGGAAAATCACCTGTGTTTTCATTTTTACTGTTCTGATTGATAGTGAGATTGAATGTAATCTCTTAGGATTATTTGCCATTCAGATTTTCTTCTGTGTTTCAAAAACTTCCATTTTGCCTTTTTATATCCTTTTTCATCTAGTGATTTTCAAACAATTTGTGGAAGTTTCTTTTTATTTTTTTCCCAAAAAGACTTATTTATAAGTAATCTCTGCATCCAATGGGGGCTTGAACCCACAACCCTGAGACCAAGAGTCTCATGCTCTACTGAATGAGCCAGCCAGGTGTCCCTGTTTGTGGAAGTTTCTAATGTATATCCTTATATATATTCAAAGTTGTTTTCAGGCTACTTTGTTTTTCATTCTCTTTATTCCATCTTTTGATTAACAGAAATTTAAAATATAACTAAATTTGAAATATAGCCAAATTTATCAAACTTTTCCTTTATGACGTGTTTTTTGCATTTTGTTTATGACATTCTTTCCTACCTGCATGTCATAGGGGTAATCTCCTATGTTTTCTCATAAAATTTTATTTTATTTTATTTTATTTTTTTAAAGATTTTATTTATTTATTTGACAGACAGAGATCACAAGTAGGCAGAGAGGCAGGCAGGCTCTCCGCTGAGCAGAGAGCCCGATGTGGGGCTCGATCCCGGGACCCTGAGACCATGACCTGAGCCGAAGGCAGTTGCTTAACCAACTGAGCCACCAAAGCGCCCCTCTCATAAAATTTTAAAAGTTCTTTTCATACTGAGGTATTTAATCTACCTTTTCTTTGTTTTGTGTATGGTGATGAGAGAGATCTAATTTTTCTCTTCTTGCTGGTGATTTACTAAATAACTCATTCTTTCTCCCAACGGTTTGTAATGCCTTATTTGTTAAAACACAGTTTTCACACATGTGCTTCTGTTTCTGGCCTTTCTAGTCTCATCCATTGATTTTGTTATGGCTGCCCTAGGAAATTAATATAATGCTCCATCAAAAAGTTGTATAATGTTATCTATATGGGACTAGCTTAATGAATTTTATTATAGTTCTGAATAGGACCTTCTTTTAAGATTATATTCTCTCTCTCTCTCTTTTTTTTTTTAAGTAGGCTCCATGTCCAGTAAGGGACTTGAACTCACAACCCTGAGATCAAGAGTCGGAGGGTCTACTGACTGAGCCAGTGAAGTGGCCCTAAGATTATATTTTCTAATTGTGTCCTGATTATATATAAGAATGCATCTACTCTTTATATTTTAAATTTTATTCAGCAAGCTTACCAAATTCTTTGCTTGTAGATTTTCATCTATTTCCCAACAAATATATAGTTTGCAAATAATAATTTGTTCCTTTCTTCTTAAATCAGAGGTACTTTATTATTCTCCCTTGTCTTATTGCATTAACTGGTAACCCCAGCGCAATCCTGAGCAGAAGCCATGATGGAAGGCACACTTGTCTTGGTTCTGTCTTTTAAGGGTTTACTTCTACTATTTCGTTATGTTTCATTACAGTGTTTGCTATAGCTTTTTGGCAGATACTTTTCTCTGAGGGAAGTTACCTTCCATTTAGTTTGCTAAATGTATTTAAAATGAATGAGGTGGGTGAGATGTCGCACATACTAAAAATAATCCTCTTGCTTTACCTGGTGTAATCCAATTCTCCTTTTACATATGGATTGAAATGTCACTTCCTCTGTGAAGGCTTCCTCTTGGGCTTTGTAGGCTAGCCAAGGTACTCCAGCAATGGGCTCTAGAGTCCTCTGTATTTTTTTCTCTTTTACTACTTGCCTCACTTGCTTACACTTGCTTATATTATTGTTTCTGCCTTCAAGAGGACCCGGGATCTTGCTTTCTGCCTCAGTCCTCCCTCCAGGTCTCATCCAGAATATACTAGCTCCTTCAGAATGACAACTGTAAGAGTGAACTCATGAATGAAGCAAAAAGAGAGCAAGAGATTTAATGAAATTGAACAGAGCAGGATCAGATGTCCCAACTCTTGCCCATAAGATTTGTGCAGGGTGCATGTCAATAAAATTACAGAAGGTCCCATGAGAGATATAAAAGAAGACAGAAGGCATGGGGACTCACTTCCCATATTTCTGGTTGGAAAAATTCCAACATTGTGGGTTTATTATGTAACAGTAAAGTCTCAGACTGCTGGGAAGTAAGTAGTGCTGAGAAAATGAAGCAAAAAAATAAAGTTAGATCCTTGTGTAAAATTGCACACCAGAATGCATATCAGATGGCTTACAATTTAAATGTAGAAAATAAAACAAAAAATGTACTAGAAGAAAATGTAGATGAACATTTACACACTTTGGGGAACACCATCTTCCATCAAAAGTAAACACTATAAAGGAAATAATTGGGAGTCTGAGTACATAAAAATGAAACACACACACAATCAAAAACAGTAAAGACAAATTACCAGGAAAGGCAAACTGGTGACCCAATAAGTTGAAGAAATATGATAGAAAAAAAAATCTGGTGTCTTTAATACTTAAGAGGCTTTCATGATTCAGTAAGAAATAGCAACCAACCACAAGAACACTGGTAAACCTAAAAATGGAAGCCCCCACAGTGTGTGCCCATGCTCAGCAAGAACATGATGGGGGTGGGGGAGAGAGGAGTGTCCCCACTGGACAGATTTGTCTGCTTTTCTGGTGGATCTGAGAAAGGATGCTGGTATGCCTATATAATTCTTGCCAGGGGAGGACACTGGTACAATGACTAGTTTTTCTTCTTTTTTACATCATCTTTACTTTGTCTCTCTTTTTTCCCTACTTAATGGGGTGGTCCCAGGACTAGGGCTACGATCACAAGGCCGGAAGCTGGGATGATTTCCAAGCAAGAAACTGTAACTATGTTTCTGTCCTTTCTGTCAGATTTGCTAGGGGCCTGGTTTGGCAGGATGTGCCTTCACTCCAGCTCACAAAATGGGGCCTCCTGGTAAACATTAGCAACTATGTTGCCTGGTGTGCAAGGCAGCCTTCTGGTTCTGCTCAGCCTGAAAAGGAGTGGACTGAAGGGAGGAACTTGGCTGGGCAAATACGGCTGCCTGCAATATAGACCAGCACAGGGGTGGGGGGTGGGGTGAGGGGGTACAGGTTGGGGTGGGGTGGGGGTTGGGGCGGTTGGAACCTAATATCCCTTCCAAAGGTGGGAAAGCTTAGGTATAAATAGAGGATGAGGGGATGAATGACATCATATAATGATATATAATGAGGAGAAATCAATATTACATTAACACCTCAAAAGAGGTTCAGAATAAGAGATGATATTGTTCCTTAGTTCAGTTATATCAGATGTCTGGAAGTGGGGAGGCAAGTGGGAGGAGCCTCATCCTGGGACACTTTCTCATACCACCTGATGATGGACGGGATAGTTATTAATGACTGAATGGGATTCTATATGTGCCAGTATCTTTTGACCTTTATGATCGTTCTGCCAGGAGGGGTCTTTGTGAAAAGACCAGGTGGTGCACTGTGATACAGAGATCTATAATAAGAAACAGGTTAGCTGGTCTGCAACCCGGGTGCCGGCACAGATCCTAAAATCCTTGGAATTTCCTGTGGTTGGAGTAGTAAAGGTCTCTTTTGTTGTGTTAATGAGGTGACTCTGGAAAGCCGTGGGGTAACCCAAGGATGGGACCTGGTTGCCAGGGCAACTCACCTTTGAGGAACTTTCAGGGCTGGAACTTTCAGTAAACCACTCCTTCTCCCTCCCCACACCTCTTGGGAGGGGAGTGGGGCCGCAAGTTGAACTGATCACTAATGGCCAAAGAGTGGATCAATCAGGACTATGGAATGAAGCCTCCATAAAAACCCCAAAAGGGTTTTGAGAGCTTCCTTCTGGGTTGGTGATCACATGGAGGGGCTAGAGATTGGTGTTCCCAGAGAGGGCATGGTAACTTCTCACCCTTCCCCCGCCCCCCATACTTTGCCCTACACATCTCTCTAGCTATTCCTGAATTATATACTTTTATAATAAACTAGTAGTCCAGTGAATAAAATGTTTCTCTGAGTTGCGTGAGCCGCTCCAGCAAATTAACTGAGCCTGAGGAAGGGGTTCTTAGGAACCTCTGACTTACAGCCAGTGGGTCATAAGCAAAGGTGACCAGCTGGACTTGACCTTGGCATCTGCGGTGAGGCCAATCTTTTGGCCCCTAATCTGCGGGATCTGGTGCTCTCCCTGGATACACAGAGTCAGAACTGAGTTGATTGTAGGGCACCCAGCTGGTGGGACCCTCTCCCCAACCCCAACATATATTGGAATTGGTACTGGAGCCCATTTACAAACCATGGAAGATCTAGGTCTTAGCTCGGTTACCATAACAAAATACCGCAGTGGGTGACTTCAGTGACAGGCATGTATTTTCTCACTGTTCTTGGGCCTGGAAGTCTGAGATGAGGGTACCAGCAAGCTCGGGTTCTGGTGAGAATTCTTCCTGGTTGTCTCTGCCAGGCGGGGTGTATGAAGAAACAGAGATAACTCTTCAACTTCGTATGAGTCCACAATCCTATCTGATCAGGGTTCTGCCATCATGACCTGGTTTTAACCTAAATTACTTCCCGAAGACCCGATCTCTGGCCATGGTCATATTGGGGGTTAGGGCCTCAACACAGGATTTTTGGGGAGACACAATTCAGTCCTTATCTGTAAAGAAGCGGCACATAAACATAAACAAGTGTTTGGCATTTATCTTTATCATTTACTTTCTTCCCAACTTTACTCTCTTGCTCTTTTTTTCTAGCTTCTTGAGTTGAACATGTAGCTCATCTGTTTTTAATCTTTCTTCTTTTTTTGGAGAAGTATATTGCAGATATAATCATTCATATAAGTATTGCTTAATTCCATCTGCCAGATTTTGCTGTTTCAGCTCTAAGTATTTCCTGATTTCCTATGTCAGATCCTTTCTAAAGCAAGGTTCCATAAGGTCATGACATTATTATTTTTTAATCTTTTGCTCTTTTTATAAGTATATAATGTTCCTCTTTGTTACCCCGTTGGTTTTGTCTGGAGCTTTACCTCCAGATTGCTACTGATATATTTTTTATTGAGAAGTAAAAGCCAAAATGGAGAAATCTATTTGCTAGATATGAGACAAGAGCTCTGTCTCTACTGTCCTGGCTCCATTCATTCACTCTGTGAAAGGGAGTTCTAATATTGGCTTACTGAAGTCATTCTGCTCAACAGCAGAGGAAATGAATGGTATATATGCTTTCATCAGTCAGATCAGCTAGGTTGTGCTGTGTTCACAACCAAGCCCAAGTGTGGAGCTGAGAACAACTGAGTTTATTTCTTGATCAGACTACATGTCATCAGGGGCTGGAATGACCCCAACCTTGCTCAGTGTGGAGGATCAAGTCTGTGGTAGATGAGAGAGACTCCATTCAGGTTCTTGAACAACTGACAGGGAAAAACACACTGACTGCCCCTGGTGACATGGTCTCCCACTGTCTGCCAAAGCTTCTGCCTAGAATATACCACTTCACTTCTGCTCAAGCTTCATTAGCCAAACTGCCACACAGTCAGACCTAACTTTAAGGGGTCAAGAAAACAGATTCCTTCTGTGGGCCACAGGAGACCTGACAATATTCCAAAGCCAATTTTTGCTTCTTGTTGGTTTGTTGATTTTTGTCTTGTGAGTTAGCATATATCTTTCTAGTAAGTTTTTTCTTTTTTTTTAAATATTTTATATATTTATTTGAGAGTACATGTGCACAGGAATGGGGGGAGAGGCAGTGGGAGAGGAAGAACCAGACTCCCCACTGAGCGGGGAGCTCCATGACCATGTGGGGCTCCCTCCCAGGATCCCTAAGATCATGACCTGAGCCTAAGGCAGATACTTAACCAAATGAGCCACCTAGGCACCCCTAGCAGATTTCTTTAATAAAAAAAACAAGCCAAGCCGAAGTTAGCCAGAGTTAGTTTCTATTGCTTAAAAGAGAAAAAAGCTACAGAAAGCATTGGACTTGGCATTATTTATGCAACAGAGCAGATTAGGAAAGTTAACTTCATTTTACACGTTGGGCTGATTTGAAGAAAGGGCACATGCTTATTTTTCAAGGATGAGGTTTCAAGAAAAGGCACGGCAGGAGCCAATGTTTAGATCCAAATAATGATCCGGAGCCACCACAAGCCAGGCAGTGAGCCAGGTATTTTTTGCATATGCGATCTAAGTCAATTTAATTCTTTATGAAAACAATTTGAGGTGAGTCTTATTATGCAGGATTTGTATCTGCAGACCCTGAGGCTCAGAGAGGTGAAATGACCTGCCCCAAAAGCCCCAAAAGCCAGCAAAAGACAGCTTCGCTCCTACTCTACCATCTGAGCATACAGAAGTGAAGCAGAACCATGCAAGCTGTATGTGTGGAGAGCAGGTACTGTTTGATCTGGAGGAACTGTGAGGTCCCTGAAGGCTGGGAGGGGACCTTGAGTACAAAGGTAAAGAGGTTGGAGTTTATTGGTTAGGCAGTGAGAGGGAGGTTTTGAGCCATAGAGGGCATTAGCCATAGAGGGCATTAGCAGACCTGTGAGTGATTGACTGATTGATCTGCTGTTGGTGTCTGGGATGTTTGGAAATGAGGCACGCCGCAGACCAGGAGACCAGCTGGACGAATGCTGTAAAAACTCTGAGAAGCCTGAATGAGCATGGGTGTTGGCAGTGGAAACAGGAAAAAAAAAAATTCTATCCAATCTTCAGACCCTTTGGGAACTGCTGAATGAAGTCTGAGTTCTCCCTATGTAGGTGGCTCCTACTTTTCATTACAGGATTCTCAAACACTTGCTCCCAGAAAAAGCCTGGACCAGGAGTAAGGAAAAAAATAGGCAACTGCCTAAGTAAGAAGTCTACAAAACTCCTTCCCCCGCAAATCACCTCTTCCCCATCAGCTATGGGGCCTGACATTTCATCAATGGCTTTTATTCTATCGAGAGTCTCTTACTCACGTGTGACTATGTGGGGACAAGAGGCAGAAGGGATGCTGGCATGTTTCCTCATTGGCAGTGCCCAGACAAGTAAGAGAAAGGTGTGGGGACAATCTGCTATTTCTACAGAAACCTCATACCAGGATTTTATGGGGACGGACATGGGGGGGGCAGTAGGGGGATGGAGTGGGGGGTAGGGGGAAGCCCTCAACTTAAAAATAGTGCGACTTGGGGTGCCTTGGTGGCTCAGTGGGTTGAGGCCTCTGCCTTCGGCTCGGGTTGTGATCCCGGGGTCCTGGGATCGAGCCCATATCGGGCTCTCTGCTCGGTGGGGAGCCTGCTTCCTCCTCTCTCTCCGCCTGCCTCTCTGCCTACTTGTGATCTCTGTCTGTCAGATAAATAAATAAAATCTTAAAAAAAATAGTGTAACTGGTTTAAATTTCTTAATATCACTGTGCTGGCCACACCCAGCTCTCAGTTTATCATCTCTGGGTTCAATTTTAAAGCCATTGGATCAAAACCTTTCCAAATTGGAAAAGCACATGGTGTAGTAAAGGCTAGATACAGAGCAGGTTCACGTGCATCATTGAGAGGGTGCATGGAGACATTCAGGATTCAGGCAAGGAGAGCCTGGACCAGATGCTGGGTATCCTGATACCTGGGCATTGGAAGGAAGATGGGCCATGGGTGTGGCCAGATTTGCTAAGACGGGGG
>ML106017.1:75544-88247 GCA_003697995.1 Taxidea taxus jeffersonii | reverse complement strand
AAACACATCCAAATGTCCAGAAGGTTGTGATTTTCTGATTACTCACAAATACTGGCAGAAAGTAAACAAAACTTGAGTACATCTCCAGGTGGCTGGACCTTGGTATAAAAGTGATTTTATACTTTATACTAAAATACTAAAGTGATTTTCACTTTATACCTGTATCTGTTTTCTGAGCTTTCTCTAATGAACATGAGTACTTTTATAAAGAGAAACAGAGTTTTCATGCTCACAGAAGGTTTCTAAATAAGTGAATATACAGACAGGCAGACTCTAAAAATTTCTAAGTAAGTGAGTAGACAGGCAGTCTGACCACTTGTTTTTAATTGTTCGTGTTGCCCCAACTTTCATTCAAAGGTGTACATTGGACAAGTGATCCAGATCAAGGTTTCCAGAGCTTCCTGCCGTGTCACTACCTTTAGACCTACTATAGTACATGTTCATATTGTGCTTCTTGTCTGTCCCCATGGACCCCTTCACTCTTCGAGGTTAGGGACACAGTTCCCTTCATGTTTACATTCCTAGTTCTTACCACACACTAACCCGTAAGTACTCGAGTACCTACCGACCGAGCAACAGAATGAAGAAATCTGAGAAAACTGATCTTAACCTCAATAGTTATTTTGTACCTCAGTGGTTCTTCTACCACTCGGTACAAAATGATTTATTTGCTTTCTTTTTGTATCAATTTTTATTTCTCTTCTTCCTTTCCTGCCTTTAGAATATCTGTATATTTCGGAACTTCAATTTATTGGTCTTTTAACTATCTACATGCACCGTTTCTTCCCTGTTTGTTCCAGAAAGCACAATACACTTGCCTAATTTTTCAGTCTTCTTGTAGTTAATGTTATACCACTTTATTTCAGATATATAAAAAATGCAATTGTATTTTATTATTATTATTTTTTTTTGCTATGGTTATCATGTATTTACAATTCATGGACTGTCAGTCCCCCTCCCCCCACCACACACACACACACAATGCCAGAATTTCTGCTTTAAAATGTCTTAGGTACTTTAAAGAAATTAAGAGCAAAAAAAATTTTGCCAAGATATTTACCATTTATATTGATTTTCATTTTCTGTTGAAAATTCAAGTTTCTATTGCATATTGTGTCCCTTAAGCTTAAACAACCTACTTTAGCATTTCATACACACCAGGCCTGCTGGTGACACATCCTCTTAGTTCTCATATTTTTCTCTTTATTTTGCCTTCGTTCTTAAAGGATTTTCCAAATGATGTAAATATCTGTGTTGACAGATTTTGTTTCTTCTTTTCACTTTTGCCTTGCTTTCAGCACTTTAAAGATGTTGTCCCACAGAGATGGTCTCCATGGTTTTGGATGTAAAATCAGCAATAAATCAAATTGTTGTGCTCCCCCATGTAAGGCATCATTTTCCCCTGGCTGCAGTCAAGGCTTTTTTCTCTTCTTTTTTAGTAGTTTGACCAGTTTTTTTTTTGTTTTGTTTTTGTTTTTTTGCCAAGTTTGGAAATTTTCAGAATATTTCAAAGATATTCTTTCCCCTCAGTTTCTCCCTACCTCTAGAATCATAATTAAACTTATTGAACATTTATTTCTATGTTCTCTTCAGGAAGCCTGATGCCCCTTCTTTGGGGGGGGGTGTCAATGTGGATTTTCTATAGAATAGGCAGTTCCTCCTGCCTAACTTCAAGATAACGGACTCTGAAGTCTCCATCCTGTCAACCTTCCAGTAAATTTGCTTAGATTCCAAAGATTGTATATTTCAGGGCTTGAATTTTCATTTGGTTCTCATTTTATAGTCTCTATTTCTGTGCTGATATTTCTAGTTTTTCCACCAACACCATCTCTTTACCTCTGTAAGGTTATTAAAAAAACTGTTTTAGGGGCCCCTGGGTGGCTCAGTCCTTAAGCATCTGCCTTTGGCTCAGAGCATGATCCCCTGCTCAGCGGGAAGCCTGCTTCTCCCTCTCTCCCTATGTCTCCCTCTGTCAAATAAATAAAATCTTAAAACAAAGCAAAACAAAACACTCTTTTAAAATCCTTTGCCAATTCCATCATCTTGTTCATATTGCTCTTGGTCTATGGAGGGTTTTTCCCCATAAAAATGGACTTAAAAGCAGGCTTTTCTTCTAAAATCTTGATGTTTGGGGTAATTTTTTTTATTATCTCAAATTGTGTGTGTGGTTTTTTTGTTTGTTTTTGTTTTTTTGTTTTTTTTTTTAGAAAATCTGGATTCTGTTATATTCTTTCAAAAGGTTTTAGTGTGCTTTTTTTGTTTTCTTTTGGTCCTTGATTGTTTGGGGGTTGGAGACTATTTTTGTTTTCTTTTTAGCAGGTCATTAACTTGGTTAGACTCAAACTAAAAATTGCCTCCTAGAGGCTAAGTTACATCTTACTCTAATCCTCAGGTGTTTCATTGTCCTATTTTGAATGTGCTGCTCACATGCATGGTTCAGGAGTCACTCAAGTTGTTGGGGCCAAATCAGAGCCAGGATTTGGGGCTCTCCCTTCTGAACCTTCCTTGTCTGAGATCCTTCTGTCACATGACTGCAGCTGCCCCAAAACCTTGCCCGTGGCCTTGCACAGCACCGACAGGAGTGTGCCCTTGGAATGGAAGTCATGAACAATGGATACTCAACAAGGCTGTTCTTTCCTTCCACATTTCCTCAGCTCCTCCAGAATCTTTTTTTCAGTGATTCCAGTGCTTTGTTTTTTCTTTCCTTTTGTTTTATATTTCATCCATAATTGCAATTAGAAAAAGGTCAGATCCAATAGAAATTTACTTGAGGGGCGCCTGGGTGGCTCAGTGGGTTAAAGCCTCTGCCTTTGGCTCAGGTCATGATCTCAGGGTGCTGGGATGGAGCCCCACGTCAGGCTCTCTGCTCAGCGGGGAGCCTGCTTCCCCCCCCCCCGCCTGCCTCTCTGCCTCCCTGTGATCTCTGTCAAATAAATAAATAAAATCTTTTTTAAATAAATAAAATCTTAAAAAAAAAAGAAATTTACTTGAAATATCGTGAATCACATTTTTAGGAAAAATATTTTTACTTTGCCCTCAAGATACATTTGCTTGTACCTGAGACAAATGCTCATGTTCAAAAGTGGCACACAGAATACAAAAGAAAAAAACAAAACAAAAAACCCCAAAGTGACTAATCATGTTATATAATTATTTTAATTCTTATTACTCTGGGGAATAGGTTTTATTTCAAATTCATTGTAAAGAAAATTGATCCATAATCCATATAGTTTCTGAGAATTACAAATAGGATTTCAGTTGCTTGACTCCAAGTCTCAAGCTCATTTTCTTGTATGTAAGACAAGGGAGAAGGTTTTGTGTGTTGGTGTTTTATGTTTACTTTGGGTAAATAAATATCTACATGGTTAAGGAGAGCCTCTCTTGGTCCTGTGCATTTCTTAGAAGGACTCCAGTGCCTTCACTGGAAATGCAGGAACGGAGTAGGGTCTGGTATGTTTACTTTGCTCTCTAAAATTCCTCCTGAACTTTCTCTGGACACAGAGCTTTGTAGTAATGTCAATTCTCAGGGTTTGAAATGCACAGAGTTGCAGGCAGCCTGGATTTTTTTTTTTTCCTCTTTACCACAAATTGTAAGCTTGACAGTAAACCCAAATGGAACTAAGTCAAATCAACACAATGTTGGCTAAAAAGCCACTTGGTAAATTCCTTCAAGAGTCCTGTTAGTTTGCGACATTAGGTGAAGCCTTGAATTACACAATATATTCTATGTAAATACCAGATTATCACCTGTATGAGTAGCACAGAAATAGAGGCAACATTTGTTCCTGTTTCCTATTATCAACTAGGTTTTATTTCCCGCTATTCTGGGAATCAGTACAACACGATTCCTTTCATTTCTAGAGAAATTTCTAGTCCTTTCATTTCTAGAGAAAAGTAGAGATTAAAAACCTCACATAATGCTCATAACAATTACTTTATTTTAAATAGATTAGGTACATTAGTGATGAAAACAGTC
Source organism: Taxidea taxus jeffersonii (assembly GCA_003697995.1). NCBI lineage: Eukaryota > Metazoa > Chordata > Mammalia > Carnivora > Mustelidae > Taxidea > Taxidea taxus. Next base: position 84,271 of record ML106017.1, on the reverse strand, counting down.
TAAAATTAGACTTGAAACAGAGGCAGGAAATTTGGCTAAAGGAATACAAAATGAATGGTTGTGAAAATTGACAGTTCTTAGTCACATAAGAGCAAGGTCATACTTAATGAAGCTAAAAAAAGTAAATTTAGAAGAAGCAGAGGGAAATGTGGAGAACTATTTGTTATTCTGTGTGACTGTCTTACTTAGGTTCTATTTTCTCCTCATTTTTTGGCTGTCCTCATCCACTGTTCTTTCAGAGGCCCTGCTATGGGTCTTAGAGCCAGATGGCACAGAAGTAACGACACAATTAATCCTACAGTATGAGGATATAGATACTCACTTTTCTGTCTTCAAATAAATAAAGTTAAATGAATTGAATTTTAATGAATTTATTCTGGGAAATTAATTCCCTGAAGTATAGTTATATTTAGATTACTTCTAAGTAACTTGCTAATGTGCAAATATTGATCTGTATATACAGCTACCCCATTTTCCATTTCAGCAATTTATAAACTTGAAAATGAACCCAAATAAAAAGATTTGGCTGAATTATTTATCTCAGTATTAATTGGTTCAAAATTGTTTTGTTATACTTGGTATTTTAAAACCATTTCAACTCTGTAGAACAGTCAACATGAACTCCAATACAAATGCTGGAAGTAGTCTTCATCTGTAAGAAATATTTTGATGATTGTCTTCTTGATAATTCGTGAGAATTATTATCTTTGGAAAACTTCAAGGAACTCAAAGGGAGATGTATTTATAGTTTCTACTCTTACACACTTAATTTTTATAGTATTGGTAGGTACTAAAACAATCCGATAATTAAGCCAGTTTAAATGAATTTTAACTTAATCATGATCACTGTATACATATATAATATATACCTTATATGGTTTAATTTATATCACTATGACAGATTAGAAGAAAATTCCACATTTTTTGCCCATTGGATGAAAAAGTAAATTATTTTTGTAAAGAATACAAATGACATGAAGTCCTCCAAACCATCAAAGGATGAACATGGACAAAATTGAACATCTAAACGTAAAATGCAGTGTTTAGCCAGTAAACCATATAAAACTTTCCCACAGCTATCCCATCAACACTGAACTTATTTTGCACCTTCCTGAAAGGCATTTGTCCAGAAATCTGTTTATATCCCATTACACAAATGTAAAATTTAGTACGTTATAAGATGTGATATCTGAGGATGCCATACATCAAATATTCCCTTCAGAAGCTAAGATATGTGATATAAAACTCTCTATCAATCATTTCAAACTACCGTAGAATATATGAAAGAACTCAATTATAATATAATATTAGCCCCTTCTCGGTTAAACTATGTAGAAAAATTAGACACTGAGGGCCTAGATCATTCAATTTCTGATTTTTTTTTTAAATAAAAAAAGTATATTGGTTGCAAAGTACTTCTCTGAAGTGCTTGTTGTGCTACTTTGTTGTCATCTGACTTTTATTCTGGGTAAATTTTTCTAAGCCTTCAATTGTCTGTGCATTCTTCAGTGTTCTCTAGGAAGCAGGAGTTGCTCTTGACAGCACAGACCCCAGTTTTTAATTATGTGTGTTTTTGTCACACATAAGCACAATTTATGGGGGGCAATTTGTCTTTCTTCCCCTCTAGACTAACATCTATAAGAGGGGACAATGGTTATTTTCCTCATTATAATAATCCCAAGACAAACTTTGAGTGATGAGGTCATTGCAGGGGGTTGAAGCTGTGGGTCTACTAATTCTCAGAATTAGTAGACCCACAGCTCACTTGGAAACTCAGAAGAGGGAAGAGAAAACAAACAGGGCTAACATTATGCTAAGCTGAAAACCCTTCACTACAGCACATTAAATAAATTTAAATGTCATTTAGTGCTTTTATTTATCATTTAAGGACTTAGAATAATCTAAAGCAATAAAGTGCTACAGTAACACCACAAAATAAAATACTAATAGATATGGACACAGATGTAGGAGAGATAGATATGAAGGTCCTTACTAGGTGAAGTGTTTTTGGTGTTTTTTGCTATAGAACAGATAACAAATAAAATCTCTAATACCAAAGTAAGGCCCATTGCTACTAACCTCTACTGATGTAAGTGGAAACTTTGTTGTAGGTAAACAAAGGTAAAACAAAGAGGAATTTGATAAGCATTGGTAACTAAAAATGTCCTCTATCCCCTTTGAGAATATATGCAGTTTGTAAAATATTAAACTGAATCACGTATTCCCATTTATTCCTCATTCCGTGTAGTGAAATTAGTCTATTATTATAGCGTAACTCAGACTGTATCAGGGTAATTACCTCTATATGGGAGACACTTGCAAGCACTAGGTTCATTTTGTAGAAACAAAATTGTCCATGCAGAAGTGGTGCACACATTGTCAGGTTTTCTATCCCTTCCTGAAGGTTTCCAGCATGCACAGCTTTATCAGGAGGCTGGGACGGTCGTGGGTCCTCTATCCCCAGGGTGCAGAAGTATGGTGGCTCTTCCCAAGCCATCAAAAGTGACTTACTCAGTTTGTATTGGTTCTTGTTGATAAATTTAAACTTGGATATTTCGCAGTGTATAGTACTCTAAGAAAATAAGCCAGCCTTCTTTTACTCTAAAGTGTGGGACTGTCTCTTCCTCCAGGCTAGGAGAGCTATTTTAATCCCAGTCATACCACAGAAACATAGGCATCAAAGTTCTCTGGTTTACTGAACATGGTTCTTAGGCCCTAAATGTCTGTGTCCTTCTAAAATCCATATATGGAAACCCCAGTGAGAGGATAGGAGGAGATGGGACCCTTGGGAGATGATGAGGACTAGGTAAAATCATGAACTTAAAAATCCTAGGAACGGGATTAGTGTCCTTGTAAGATTTATGGGCGGTCTTGCTTCCTGCCTCTGAAACAGAGTAGGCCACTTGCAATGTGGAAGAAGGCCTCCCCGGAACCCAACCACGCAGGCACCCCAGTCCTAGACCTCCCGCTCCAGAACAGAAAGATAAATATATACGTTGTACATAAGCCCCCAGTCTGAGGTTTTGTATTAGAGTAGCCCGAGCTGACCAAGACATTCTGGTTTTCACAGCGGCCAAGTTTAAGATTTTTTATTATTAGAAATTTAAGCATATAAGAGTGAGCCGCCGCCAATAGTGCATAGGGACCTCCCTTCCCCCAAACACAAATAGCTACAAGATACAAATGAAGAGAGGATCCATCCCCTTATGCTTAGAAACCCTTGCAGGTTCTCTGCTGCCTGTACTAGGGACCCAGTATTCTAAGAAGTCTCTAGTCAGCCCTCTCCTAACAAGATACTTAGCCCTGTCCTGTCCTGTCCCACCACCGTCCACTCCACGGCACTCCCAGCCGAAGCCACACCCAACCCCGGGAAGGAGCCTGTGTCACATGCAGGGAACACCAGCCTGGGCAGAGCACACTCCTGAGCAGACGAAGATCTACTAAAATGTCACCTGCCCAACCTCGAGTCATACGGTGTATAAGAAATAGGAAAGAGCTACCTCACTCTTTAGCTACATTCAGAGAAAGATCTCACACATGGATGACAGTTTCTGCAGAATTACTCTAACATCCGCCTAGGGAATCAATTTCAGCTAACCCTCGGATAGACTGCAGCTCACAAAATTATTATGTAGTAGATAGCATTTTCAATACAAATTGGTCAAAAAAGACTTGAAGACACCACTTCCTTTTAAGGAGGAGTTCAGGGACATTCAGAAAACTAAACAACATGCCCAACTGCATACAGTGGGTCACAAAATGGATCCCAAGAGAAAAGTCTCTGATTCCAGACCGTGGCTCTAAGGGGTTTTACAAATCTCTTCAGTGTACTGGTGGTATTTTCTTCTATAAAATCCTGTTCAGCACCTCCTGTATATAGCTACTAAATTTATATTATTTCTATCAGAGGTACTTTTAATGGTTCCTGATCCTTTTAAAGATCTGGGGGAGATGGGCAGAGGGGAAAAGCTCAAGCAGACTCCCCCCCAGACATGGCACCCAACAACACGGGATGCTGTCCCACGACCTTGAGCTCACAACCCTGAGATCCTGACCCAGAGCCAAAACCAAGAATCAGACTCTTAACTGACTGAGCCACCCAGGTGCCCCTCCTGATTCTTAAGCAGAAATCACTAAATTTACTTTTCTTATCCAAAGTTAGTATTTGGAAATATATATATTGTGAGAACCTCTTAACCTCCTGCCAGCGGTTTATTTTCCACAGTCATATTGAAGCCCATGCAACCAACACAAAGCCACCAGCCCCACGTTGGCCAAATTGCTCATTTCCCTCGGCTGGTCTGAACTTTTTGAGGTGCCTGGGTCCCTCAGTATTTGACCTTCTATTGGACTTATGTTTGATCTTCTCATCTTTTAATTTTTTTAGCCACAAAATTTAATTCTCATTTCTTATAATTGTCAAGGGAATTCTTTATTCTGTCCCCAGTGTTGCAACCCTACTAGAAACACTTTCCAGCTCATCCCCCAAATCCTCTTCATTCTGTCCCACAGTGGTTTTCAGAGATCTACACCAAATGGAGTCTAAGTATGCCCTGTCCATTTCTGATTGGTAATTGGCTCCTAATATAGCAATGTTCTCCCAGAAGACCTTGCCATCGTCACAAATCTTTTCCAAAGCCACTGTCGTCATGCATATATGTCCCTAGGCTCTCCGATCCCTCTCATCTCTCAGTTGGAAAAAGTAGTGCTATTTCAAGTAACACTACCCACCAGTAGGGAGTAAGGGGGGGGGTGCAAAAAGTTTTGTAAGAAATGCCTCTATGTCAAAGAAAGCAATATTCAAATAGCTGACATAGAAAGAAATAGGATTTTTTCAAATCAGCTTATACATTTCCAGTGACAATCCGTTTTAATATGTCCAACCCTCACTTACCTGCATTTTATTTCTTTTAATTTTATTCTTGTGTATTTTGATTATATAATTGAACCAGACATTAATAATCCAGATCTGGGGGCGTCTGGGTGGCTCAGTGGGTTAAAGCCTCTGCCTTCGCCTCAGGTCATGATCTCAGGGTCCTGGGATCAAGCCCCGCATCAGGCTCTCTGCTCGGCGGGGAGCCTGCTTCCTCCTCTCTCTGCCTGCTTGTGATCTCTGTCTGTCAGATAAATAAATAAAATCTTTAAAAATGATAATAATCCAGACCTAACTCTGTCATAATGAGGAACTAGATATTAAAATTTTGAAGTGTTAACTGTGAAATATAGTATTTTTAGTTTTTCTATATCTCCCCTGTATTTCTAACCCTACTTTAAAAAAATAAGCTGCAATACTTTTGCTGTGAGAGAAGATTTTAAACTTATTTGTATTTGCAAGTTGTGGAATAACACAAATCTTTAAATTTCAGGGAGTTGAAAATCTCACAGGCCTAACTTGGTTTCCCCCAGAGCATAGTATTGCCAGTATCTTACAACACACTGCTCCTTTCTGGTGGTCGAACCATTTGGGAGCAGACCTAACACAATGCATTTTCAGGGTTAGCTCAAATAATGAGGAGTTTGAGGCAATTTACATTCAGCTACTGGATCTTAAAAAGAAAGGCTAACTGAAGCTGATGCTTTAGATCAGACAACATCTTCACTTACTGGCAAGAAAGAACTGAAGGAACAGATAGAGCCGGTGGGGCGTGAAGTACAGGAGTTTATTAAGTGCTCTACCATGAGAAGATACAAAAAAAACAATGAACAGGCTGTGCCTCCTCCCTTGGATTCAAATGTTTCCCATCATTTATGTAATCAAGCATTCTATTCAGTTTTTTGAGATCTATTCTGACTCTCGCTCAGAACAGATTACAGGAAACCATGAGGCTGCCTCATTCCTAAGTTCCATCATCACAGTGATGGCAAATGGCAACGTGGCTGCATAAATCATGGTGCCATCTGCAAGTCTGATGCCAAAACATGGAAGATGTTTAGTGGTGTATTTTACTCTAAATATACCTGGCTAGGAAAAGCAATAAAGATCTCATCACTGGGAACCGATACACGGAGGCAAGCGTTCGAACTCTCCTGTGGGTTCCCATTACTTTACTCTTGTAACAGCATTCCTGGTTTTTCATGGGATAAAGGGAACAATGGGTTTACTTTAGATGATGAAAAGTGGCCAATGCAATTAAAACCCCATGCTCTCCCTGTATCAGTTCAGTGGTAGGCAGCAATACCTTGAAGGGACAGGGTGGTCAGGCCCAAAGAATTTGACCATTACCTTAGCACAGTCTTCACAGACTGGTGTCTAGGGCCATGTTCTCTCCTCTGCTGTCCCTCTGGTAATAGTTTCCCCATGGAGTATTTACAAAAGTGTTATAGATTCATCGGGCTGGGCATGTGTGACTTCTCCAGCACCACACAGCTCAGCAGTGGCCGCGCTAGGAGTCTGCATTCATCATGTTTCACTCTTCATCCTCCTCCCACCCCTTCCACAAACACCCTTTAGAGACACACGTCTAGTCATGGAGTCACACACAAGTCATGGACTTCGATGAACCTCCTTGTGGCCAGGAGAGTCTCTCAGGGGTGATGGTGCTCTCTTTCTCAACTCGTCATTTTCCACTTTAAACGAGTCCTCCTGTTTTGCAGGTGTCGCTCTCCACAATTAGCATGTACGTAAGACTAAGTCATGATCCTACCTTTGATTACTCCACAAGACGAAGAGACATGTAAACAAATACGTGTCAGGATTCCCCGCACGCAAGGTCCGAAACTATCCGACAGTAATCACACAATCACATACACTATCACCCATTTAGGTAAGATCAGTTAAGGTTTAGCTACGATCCTTATTTTGTAAGTAAGGCACCTGTTATGGACCGAATGTTTGTGTCCATAGTGAAGCCTAACCCCTAATATGGTGATGTTAGGATTGGAGGCCTGGGAGGTAAGTCATGGGACTGGTGCCCTTCTAAGAGACCCTGAGAGAGCTCCCACCCCCTTCCAGCATGTGCTGACACAGCAATGAAGTGGCTGTCTATACCCAAAACACAGCCTTCCCCCAAATGACCATGCTGGCACCTTGATCTCAGACTTCCAGTCCCCAGAACTGTGAGAAATGTTTCTCTTATGCACAAGCCCTCTAGTCTGTGCTACTTTGTTTCAGCTGCCCAAATAGACTTAGTATGCAAAACACAGGGAGGGTAGAGAGTATGCCTTATAGGCAGGTGGAAAGGCAGTATAGGGCTGCAAATCCAGATCCGTATCTGCTTGAATGCAAAGGGAGGTCATTAATCTCCTATACCGATGGCAAAAACATCTCAGAGAGGACCCAATCGTTTTTTCCTAGGAGTTCAAGGGATGGTTTTAAGGGAAGATGTTCCCTTAGAACATCTAAGGGGAGAGGGTATTTGTACAGAATTCTGATCAAGAGATGGGCATTTCTGAGCAAGAGGAGGGACAGAAGGGTTCAAGGCAAAGTGCAGTAGTTGAGATGTGGCATGGAGCACGGGGTCTTGCTAATTGTTATAGCAAGTGGATCTGGTGTAAATCCCATGGAAGAATCAGGGACTGATGAAGCCAAGAAGAGCAGGGTCATGATGTGAAGGTCTCTCATGACTATACAAAAACGACACCTTTCCCTGGGGTCTGCTCACCATTGTAAGTTTTTAACAGGTAAATGGGATTGCACTCAGCACACATTCCTCTGGATCTTACCTGGCCACATGGTACAGGACTTATCTCACTTTACTTCTTGGTCAAAAGTTTTTATTTCGGTTGTTTGGTTCTTCAATTATTTCCTAAAAAACTTGAGGGTTAAAGCCGGTACTTTATTTTCTGCAGATGCGAAGTACATGGTGTACTGCAAAAGGATGGCCCCTTACATGTTCTAAGTATAGATATTCTGTTCTGATGTAGTCATAGGGGAGCTAGATTCAAGACATAGTTCTGATCTTGCTTCTGAGGGAAGTGGGATCAGCTCAGCTCAATAAACATTTACTGAACACCATCTGCCCTATAGAGAGCCAAGTTCATCTACATCTGCTTGGATTCCTTTCAAAGGTGGAGGGTGGACTCTTTTGCAAATATTTTCATCCCAAAATTTAAGTAATACCCAAGACAGCCAATGATTCAGTGACTCTTGGTGTTGCTTGCCTCCCAATAGCAGAAGTGGCACTTCCTTCTGAGTCAAAACTCTGAAGCTCCAGGTGTAACCTGTGCCTGTTGAACACCCTTGAGAGAACCACAACGATGAGGGTTTCAGGTTCACCACTGGTGGAATGGGAAGAAGAGGACTTTAAAGAGGTGGAAAAAAAGCTTGGTCCTAAACTATGAAATGTAGGTCTTCATTTGTAGGCTATGATTTTTCCAAGTGAGGAATTTTGGGGTCTCTTCATTCTCCAACTGATGGTGACTAGAAAAGTATATATCCATGTCTACTACAAGAGGCCATTAGAATATTGTAAATCTTTGGAAATAGAGTTTTAAGGGTATTTCTCCTATTCTGAGAATGTGGAAACTCTTTTGTCTAGTAGTTTGTCCCCAGCATGGGAAGCAAAAGGAACATCATGGCGATCACCTTCCTTCCTTGTGAAGCTGACTTCCTTAATAAGTAGTCCATGGCCAGTGGTTACGAGACTGAGAGAATCAGACTTCTCAAGTGGCTTCCTGATCCTTGTTTAGTTTATGTGCTAACTTACGTAGCCATTATCATACAGACTTCTACTAAACTAGGTTGATCTTGGGCACTATATTCACTTGACAAGCAGGATTTGGAGTAAC
>ML106017.1:44966-75144 GCA_003697995.1 Taxidea taxus jeffersonii | reverse complement strand
CTACACTTTGTCAGCTCACCTGTATTTTCAATTGACAATGGTCTTCCTGCCCATAATTTACAAAGGTTAATGGCAGGTATGCTAATGGAAAACACACGCGCACTCAGAAAACAGAACCATGAAGACAACAATGCTCTTCTGACTGGGGGTTGGCTGAGGGCCGTGAGGAAAACCCTGTGGGAGAAATAGGAAAAATAATAAATAAAACACTGCTGTGCGCATAGTGTTGAAACTCACAGAATCTCAGGGTACACATCAGGGCTCTACAAGGGCCACCTAAAGGACACTGGAGAATGGCCAACACGTAGCCTGTGAAGGGCTAATTACGAAGTCTAGGTTTTGAATGCTCAGGGCCCTGCTGCTACGGGCACAGTTACTCAGAACAAAACTGACGTGTGCGCTTTGGACCCTATAAGGCACGATCTGCCTGATTCAGAAGAAAGGACTCCTTTCCACTGCTCTGGACCACTTCCCAATGGTGTCATGGTATTCAAACCATTTTTATTGAATAGATATTTGATGGATCCTGAAATTTCTTGGATAAATAGTCAAATAAAAACATCAAATGCTGGCTTATTTTATCAGATGAGCTAGGGTTTGTATGTGTGTGTGTTTGACATCATACGTAGGTAAACCAAATTACAAGAAAGACATTTCAGGACCTCAAAATACAATAAATCTTGTACCTATTTTTCTCCTCCTCATTCTGGACTTCTGGAAGAATCTTTCATAAAATAAGCATGCCATCTCATAATCCCAGAGCACACTCCCCCTCCTAAAACCCAAACAACATGACTTGTACTTTTCTAATATTTTATTTACTTGAGACAGAGAGCACAGCAAAGGGGAGGGGCAGAAGGAGAGGGAGAAACTGGGCCCCTGATGAGCAAGGAGCCCAATGTAGGGCTAGACCCCAGAACTCTGAGATCATGACCTGAGCTGAAGGAAGATGCTTAACCAACATCGAACCACCCAGGTGCCCCTACACACTCCTTTTTTCTAAAGAGCTTTCTGGCATATCTGCCTGAAAAAGCTAACCTGCTTAAAAAAAAAATCAATAAATAAAAGATAAAATAAATCAGACAGTGGTAATCCTCAATCTGCCCACAGTCATAGGACAGGCAAGAGGAGGTTTTGTTTCTTTATAATCACAACTGCTGTTTACTGCAACGTAGGCTTTTCATTTACCAAAGAGCTCATCCAGGTGAAGGGACCATCTCAGGACAGAGCCCAGAACTGAATTCATTATTCATAGAGCTATTCAAGGCAGTTCCAAGGTCACGTAGGTAATGGAAGAGAATGCGGGAAGAGGTCTTAGGTTTGCCTCTTATAGGCCAGAAATTGCACTTTTTTGAAAATTTGTTGTTGTTGTTGTTATATGTTTGTTTGAATTTTTATTTTTATTTTTTTATTTGACAAAGAGAGAGATCACAAGTAGGCAGAGAGGCAGGCAGAGAGAGAGGAGGAAGCAGGATCCCTGCTGAGCAGAGAGCCCAATGCGAGGCTCGATCCCAGGACCCTGAGACCATGACCTGAGCCGAAGGCAGAGGCTTTAACCCACTGAGCCACCCAGGCGCTCCAACAAACAGTTGCACATTTTAAACCTTAATGTAAGCTGCCTCAGCTTCTCCAGGAGAATGTTTCTGTACTCTATTTCAGGATGATTTCTGCCAGGTGTAAAGTAAGTTCTCAGTGCAGTGAATCTACCGTTTCTAAATGAAACCTGTGGCAATCTATTAATGTGTTCTTTCCATCCTGAATTAATTTTGGAACACCATGGACCTTTTGTCTATTTGTTCACAATCAGAAATCTAACAACTGTCACTATCCAGGAGGAAATCGTTCACCATTTAAGTGTGTTCTCTGCAAAAAACACCTTCAAATTTCTGAATACAGAAACATATGGGAAAAGGCCAGAGATATTTCATCTGACAATTAAATGTAATTTATAACTTCTACAGATAGCTGCTTTATTACATCCCAGGTGCCCAATTATTTTTCCCTTTGTTTTTGTCTTTTTTAGGTAAGAATAAATGTAATTATTTTGTGAAAATGATGCAACACCATCCCTCAGTTGGCAAATCTTCCCAATAGTCTGGAAAAACTTTTGAATACATTGACTTACTTTCATTCTCCAGTTTTAAGTCCTCTCGCTTCTTATTTGGTTGCGGAGCTTCACAGTCTGTTCAGGTGAGTGTGTGCCACTTGGACCTCACGGTCTGTTCTATCGAAAGTCTCTTACATGGGGCGCCTGGGGGGCTCAATCGTTAAGCCTCTGCCTTCAGCTCAGGTCATGATCTCAGGGTCCTGGGATCCAGCTCTATATGGGACTCCCTGCTCAGCGGGGAGTCTGCTTCTCTCTCTCCCCAGCTCCCCCTGCTTGTGTTCCCTCTCTGGCTATCTCTCTTGGTCATAAATAAATAAAATCTTAAAAAAAAAAAAAGTATATTACCAGAGTCTAAAACTCTTAAGATCTCTGGCCTTTAAATATATGCATATATATTTAAGCTTCAACACAGATAACTTCACTGCAACCTCCAAGAGACTCTGAGCCAAATCTAAGTGGAGGGAGTCCTGAGCCCTGAACTCCCAGTAACTCTGTGCCACGATCACATTAACTATTGCCGTCCGCTGCTCTGTCGTATGCAGTGACACACCACCGACCACCGACACTGATGTGAAAGTCCGGAGCAATGCCGCCATCATACTGACCCAAGGGAGGTTTACAGAACGCCATGTCCAACAGCTGCGGAATGCATATTCTTTTCAAATGGAGATGTCCACTAAAACCGATAATGTCCTAGGCCGCCCACTGCCTTTAGCCACTACTGTGCGGTAGACTTGAAAATGTTGTTGAAGTGTAGAGCTCGTATTGAGTGTTCTTACCACAAACAAGAACAAACGGGCAAAGGAAACTTTTAGAGGTGATGGGTAGGTTTATTATCTTGACTGTAGGGATGGTTTCAGGCCATCCTCATATGCCCAAACTCAAATTGCATAAATTAAATAGGTGTAGTTTTGTGTAAAAGTAAATGAATTAGAGTATGTTCTCTCATTACAATTAGGAATTAATAGCCATATATTTGGAAAGTCCTCAAATATTTTAAAATTACACAGAATATTGCTAAACAGGCCATGAATCAAACTATTACAAGAAAAATAAAAATTCAAATTATATAATTAAAGTATTTCAAGATTTCCAGTATTCAGTTGAGCAGTGCTTAGAGGGAAGTGTGTTGCTTAAAATCCTTTATTATAAAAAGAGAAAGAAAACACAAGCCATTACCTAGGATTCTGCCTCAGGAAGTTATAGGGAAAAAAATTAAATCCAAAATAAAAAAGGAAGAAAATAGACGTTTGGAAATTAATTTTTAAAAGGTAAGTGTCAGAGACAATTTGACTAATCTCTCTCTCCCTCTCTGCCAAATAAATAAATATTTTTAAAAAATAGTGCTTAGACCCATACGTCCTTCCTGACTTCCATGAGGGGGTTATGTCCCCCCTTCTGTGGATTCCCTTGGCATACTCCAGTCCTCCTGCTTAGGTTCTCACATCCCAATGGAATCGGGATGCCTGGCGTTCTGATTAAGAATGCAGATCCCCATGGCCTTGCAACCCGAGCTTCTGATTAAATGCTACTGACGGTGGTGTGTGAAATTTAACCTTCCTGCAAGCTTCCCAGCTGATGGCGATGCTCTAGGTCTTCAGAACTCACTTGCAGGCCTATTGCTGTGCATGACCTCCCTTACCCTTCACAGTGATGCTCTACGTGGCCACCTGCCTTTTCTATTACCTGCGACTATCATCAGGACATGGGCCATGTCCGTCCTGCTCAAAATATTTCCCACTAGGAATTAGGGGGTGATTGTCTTGTCAAATTGTATATGTTTCTAAAGGTCACCGAATGGATCAAAGTAGGAATGTAACTGGGTGTGGGGACGCCATTGGAATTTCAGGCAGAAGCTTTTTCAGAGCTTCCATGACACCAAAATGAGTAAATGTCAGAGAATGGCCATTCAGTCTCATGATATCATTCTTGTCTTGCCACTCACTCGGGCATCTTCACTTCCATCATGGAAGGAAGAAAAGAAGGAAGGGAGGAAGGGAGGAAGGAGACCTGGAGATTCACTAATACACTCCAGATCTCCAAGCCTTACAGAATCCTGAAGTGAATTCTGACTTCACTAATTAGTTTCTGCACCGGCTCTCTCAAAGGCTAAATGGGGATAATGAAATGTACTTTAGGTATTAGTATTAGAAATGAGTGAGGAAGTGTTGTACGATGGGTTTCAAAAGTGCTTCAGGCATAGAAACAGCTCAGTAAAGACAGACCCTGACGGCGGATGTGGTTATTACAGACCCTGTGTCCCCCGTCAGCTTGGGGGCGTTGCTGTTGAGGGCAGTGATCACACCTCGCCCACCTGGGATTCTTTGCTTCACTCAACATCCCGTGCACGCTGTCGAACGCTCTGCTGAAGACCCATGACGCGGAACACATTAACCTACAACATGCAGCCACTCTGGAGGAGGACTTGAGGAGTTTGACGTGGACTGATGATAGAAAAGGGTGATTTCTAAATGAGCAAGACTAAACTGAAACTTGTACTTATCTGCTGACTTTTCTCTAACTCCAGAAACATCATTGCATCATCACTAGAGCATAAACAAAATAGGCTTGATCCTGCTTTGAACAGACCCTCCACTTTTGATTGAGATACATACAAAAATAACTGATTTCATTGAAAAATATTTGAGACTTGTTTTGAAAAATTATCATTGAAGCCCTGTTGTCAAGCAGTTAGCATTTTAATTAGGGAAATTTAAAGAAACTGGGTATTATTGTTCACTAAGGAAAACATTAAACAGGAGTCATTATTATGCATTAAAAATAAATTACTAAGTGTCAGATTTCCTACCCTTTCCTCTTTAACTAACACCTGGGTCTTCACTATATGTGTGTAATTGTTTAAGAACAAATTGGGAAGGTTTTGAAATCTAAAGCAAAACGAAAAACCTAGAAATAACTCATATTGCTTATTGGAAATCTTCAGAAAACTCTCAGTTTTTGGATTATATTTCTACAATAATACAAACTAAGAGTTGCTAGGATTGTAGGCCTGGATTTCAGGTCTGATACCCAAGTTGCCAGAACCCTAAGGAAGGTCCCTAAACTGATGGTTATATTTAAGAATTAGAGTAAGAAGCAAATATACTGATTTTCTCATCTTACCTCTGGTAGTTTATAGTAGACTTCTGGGTGAATTTTCTTCATGATTATAACAACACATAAGAAAAAGCATGATGCAGTGGATAATAATTCACTTCTCTATGTTAGCTGATTAGAAACTGTATTCTTTAAGTAAAATGAGGAAGTGCAAAACATTTGGGAAAAGGGATGCCATCACTCTTAGGCTAACAGGTACTATCTGGATTATTACTCAGACTGAGGGGCGCATTAGAAAATAGATAATAAAGACCCTAAGTAGAATAAAACCAAAAATCTGAGAAATTAAAATTTAATAAAACTTACAATCCATCTCTGATTCATTAAGTGTTTAGCTATAGTTGGGATAATCTCGTCACTGGATTCTGGGAAGTGTTCTTGCAGAAAGGGCTCATAATATAAAACAAATTTTAATGTGTTATGAATTTTTACCTTCACTGGAGCTGTTTACAATGTTGCCCTGTATTGCCAAACCAAAACAAACTAATAGAGAGGTTTTTTTTAAAGCATTTGATCCTTATATAATCTTGGAAGATCTTGTTCTAAAATGTGCCCTAAAATTCCAAATGTGGGCAAAAGCCACACCATCCGTGGGCAGCGTCCCTGTAGGAAGAGGCATCACACACAGAGCAGCAAGACAAGGCTGACAGGCACGAGTACCCTGGCCAGCTCCTTGATGCGCACGCACAGCTCTCAGTACTTACAAAAGCTGATCAAGCTACAGACTTCTCGTGTGCTGGGTGTACGTGTGGTCTGTATTCCATTTCTCCTGCTGTAACTGGCAGGTACAAGGTGGGGGAAAATCCTGAAAGCGGTCTCACTCTGAAAATGGTGTATTTGGTGATGAGGAAATGAATAACAGAATCCCAGCAAAACTAGACTCTGCACCGTAAATACTGTATTGGCTTTAAAATACACCAATGTGGGGTGCCTGGGTGGCTCAGTGGGTTAAGCCTCTGCCTTCGGCTCAGGTTATGATCTCAGAGTTCTGGGATCAAGCCCCACATCGGGCTCTCTGCTCAGCAAGGAGCCTGCTCCACCCTCTCTCTCGGCCTGCCTCTCTGCCTGCTTGTGATCTCTCTCTGTCAAATAAATAAATTTAAAAAAATCTTTAAAAAAATAAATAAATAAAAATAAAACACACTAATGTGCCCAGTTCTGCATTTGAACACAGCACCCAGGAGAAGGGATTTACATAAATTCTACTACACAGCTTCTAAAAAAAGCTAGGCTACTTTTATATAATACTACTCAGCATATTTCTCAGGACAGGGGACTTTTTTTTCATTCCTTGTTGTACTTAGAGGCTTAAGATTGACATAATTTTGATGGTCCTGAGACAAGGGAAAAATATTTATTTTTCCCTTAGGAGAGCACTCTGCAAATTATACCCAAGAAGACAATTTCAAATCCCACTACAAAATAGTAGACATTTCTTGATAACTGTTCAAGGTCATTCTAGAGCAGCAGGAGGGGCATTCAAAAAGCCCACTGATTTGTTTCAATTAACTGAGGGCATCAAATCCAGGGGAACCTCCTTGGCTGGCCTCCCCCTACCTCATTGTTGGTCTTGACTGGGAAACCACGGGATGATTTTCTCTGGCCCGTGAGCCCTGATACCCACGCCAACCTCATTGGGCATCCCATTTCGTCACCAGGGTATCACAGAGAAGTGAATTAATTCTCGTAACTCTCCCTACCTCTTGTCTTCAGTAAAATAATAATTAGACATATAGTTCTTTAAGTTTTAGGAAGGATATTAAGTAAATGAATAGGAGGATTTGGGAAAACTAAAGAAATGTGATTATCCTTTGTCATACTGCTAGTAATTAGCATAACATCTTAAGCAATTATGAGAAGAATGAGTTGGATATAAACCATATTAACTCCTTTTTTAAAGTCCAAAAATATAACTCACTTAGTGTTTTTTTTCTACAGGGTATTTTATCTTAATCCAATTTCTAAAAAATAATACTGGCAACTCTTGGATTTTCGTTATGGATGTTTCTTTAGGGATAAGGCCAACTTCCTTTCCCTCTTACTGTATTCACATGGTAGCTTTTTTTTCCAAAGACCATTCTTTTGAGTGAGTTTTGATTGAAGCAATTTGGAGGCTGGATAATCATGCTAAGTAATCGTAACTCCTACTGACTTTCCAAACCGCAGGGTTTTCCCTGTATATATTTTTCTTTGATTCTTTTGTTTGCCTCTCATTCCTCTTTCTTTGTGGGGAGGAATTTGTAGAGATGGTGGGATTTACTCACAGGAAATAAAAAAATGTTGAGGAATGCTGCAAACAGTTTCTTATTTCCGTGACTTGCTGGATACTGCATAGTTGAACAAATTCCGCTTTGAATATTTTAACCATATAATTAACTCAAATGCCCTTATGCCTCAAATCCCTACCCATAAATTATGCAAGCTGTATTGACTGTTCCCAGGTTTACATTAACAAGTAAACAGGAAATTTTAAAATTTCACATGATGCAAATATTTAAAGTACAATTTACATATATTTACATAATATTTTGCTAATTAACCTAAAATCACATTTACATGAAAAAAATCATTGTTTATCCTACGCAATTTAAATTAGCCAGCTTTTAATTTCCATGAGATAAATACAAATGTAATAGATAATAAAAGTTTAGTTTTGTATTTAACACTTAAGGTTTACAAAAGACAAATGATTTAAGGCCGATAGATCCATACAATTTTCATGCGACCCACCGGAATCCGAGTTGAGGAATTTCATTGAAGTTACATAGGTTTATATGTTGGCTAATGACTCACAGTACAGGATTATACAGTAACATTTTTCATACTATGAGAGTTTTGTATTTCATATAAACAGGCCAGGTTAAAAAAAAGTAGGAGGATGTGAGTGTTCTTTTCTATTTAAAAATCAAATTATAGTTGGTTATGAGGAAGTGAAGGTTTATAAGGACGTCCTGGGGCACAGTGGGGCCTGGGGGTGGTCCTGGGGATGGAGGGGTGTGCCCGCCTCCAGGGGTTCAGGGACACTGCTCCCCAGGGAGCTGTGATGTTCCCACCTTTAGAGCAAAGCTGGGTTTGAGGCCATTCTGCACCGAGGGCCACTTTCACTGGGACCGGGTAAACTTTTGCTGTCAGGGGCAGGGGTGACAGGAATACAGGAAGGAGACAGGTAGGAAGCCTTCTGCTATAGCCCAGGCCAGACCTGGCTGCACTTTTCCCTCCACGGTGACAGGGCGAGGGGAGCGCTGTCTCGGGTTTGAGACCTATGCTGGAAGGGCACGCCAGGGATGGGTTTGCTTTGGGGAGGGACGCAAAGGGAGGCGTCGGCGACCATGCCTGGGCCACGAATACAGCAGTGGGGCAGAGGCGAAGATCGTAACTGTGGATTTAAATACCCCGTGAGACAGTCGCAGGGAAACAGCAATGGAGCAGTGCGTGTGCAGAGGCGTGTGAGGACCCCCTTGTCGGGACACACATCCATCAGTAGCAGTCACGGTGACACATGCGTTTCAAGACCGGGAAGGCAGGCCAGCTCCTAGAAGGAGAGCTCAGGCTGAACACCGCTCACATTCAGCCTTCCAGGGCCTAAGGGAGGGGCTGATCAGAAAAAGCACGAGGAGCAGGGGCTCCCCGAGGCGGGTGGGCACTGCGGGCTCACACGGGAGTTCAGGTAGAGAGCCCTGGCCGTGCGTGATAGGCTCATGGAGAGAGGCAGGGGAGCACGCCCTGTGCGCGGGGCAGGGACGGAGCTCGGCCAGGTGATGACGTCTACGTTCCCAGAGAGGTACTTTCACAGCAATAGTCATGACAACTGTTCCGACGTGCGATGGGGGAGCTGAGACCCAACTACTGAAGAGGAAGAGCAACGTGAGGGCGGAGCGGCATCGGAGTCCGCAGGGCGTGAAGGGACAGCCCGCCGCGGCAGAGGGGCTCACAGGCTCTGCGCAACCCGGTTGGGGCCCAGTCTGTTTCCCGCCCCGTGACGTGGGCTGGTCATTGTGAGCTCGCCTCAAGTGGCCTCCCAGATAACGAAACCCCAAATAGCCCAGCTAGCGAGCAGCGCCCTGCTCTTCCGTGTATTTATGTCTTATCTCTCTTCCGAAATGCAAGATAAGGGATGCCCCACGGGTATCAAGGACCAGATGCATCTTTTATTAAAGGATGGAGACTCAGCTAATTGGGGTGAGTCAGAGAATCCCGAGGATAAAAATAACGGGCAGATGCAAAAGGGTCTGAGCTAGGAAAGAGCTCAGATGCTCAAGGACGGAGAGACCCTCTCAAAACTAAATGTTAGGGGCAGGCACCTGGGTGGCTCAGTTGGTTAAGCAACTGCCTTCAGCTCAGGTCAAGATCCCAAAGTCCTGGGATCGAGACCCGCATCGGGCTCCCAGCTCCACAGGGAGTCTGCTTCTCCCTCTGACCTTCTCCCCTCTCACGCTCTCTCTCACTCTCTCTTTCTCTCTCTCTGAAATAAATAAAATCTAAA
This sequence comes from Taxidea taxus jeffersonii, assembly GCA_003697995.1. NCBI lineage: Eukaryota > Metazoa > Chordata > Mammalia > Carnivora > Mustelidae > Taxidea > Taxidea taxus. Next base: position 65,437 of record ML106017.1, on the reverse strand, counting down.
AAAAAAAAAAACAAAAAAAACCTAAATGTTATGTTGACCCCAAGGAGCTGCATCCATACCTTGTTTTCCAAATTATGTAATTCTCTAAAGAGGAAGCCCTATGAGGTGAGTCCAATTAAAGGACTGGGAATGCATGGCTGCTGCTTTGTTTGTTTTTTCCATGAGAAACATATTTGGTAGCAAAAGTGTTGAAAGGGAGGCCATGGGTATGTCCAGAGTCCTGGCTTTCCTACAGTTATGGAAAACTAGCTGGCCTGGAGACCAATTTGTTTTTTCCTCTTCAAAAGAGAACCACTGAGATGAAGCCGTAAATAAAAGGAAGTGCCAGACCTTCCCTGATGGCTCTGTAGGCAGTTGGAATGGCAGCCTACGGGCCCTCAGGGACTGCACTGTATCTGAGTCACCACTCCACCTGTGGAGGGAGTCATCCGAAAAATAGGACAGGTCTCCATTTCCCTGTGGGCTTCCGGAGTGGTCCTGGGGGAGCCCATGGCTCTAGACCAAACACACAGGACACAGGAAGGAAAGATGGCAGAGGACACAAGCTCAGTGTAAGAATTAAGAATCTCTGAGGGGAGAGACCGGCTCCAAATTTAAGGAAGCCAATGACTAAAACAAATCCAGAATTTTAAAATCCTATCTTTAGGGGTGGACATGGATTTCATTAAACAGTAACTTTTGTCATGGTACGTTATGACCCGATAAAATGACACATTCTTAAAAAGCTTATATATACTAAGACATTTATTTAGTTAAGCACATGAACCAATGAATTCCTGAAAACACAGCCCCTTACTCTTCCACACTTAACCTCCTGAGGAAACAGTGAATATGTTGTATGGGGTTTTCCTCACTTAAAAGGCAGTTTGGGTGGGATTCGAAGCGTACCTTGTGACTGCTATCTTGGACACATTGTCTCTCTCCCTTTTTTATAAATCTCCCACTTGTGTTCACTCATTTTGCCCACCCACCAACCCACTTCCCCTCTGGCAAAGATCAGTTTGTTCTCCATATTTTTACATCTGGTTCTGCTTTTTGTTAATTTGTTCATTTGCTGCTGCTGTTGTTTTTAGATTCCATACAGAAGTGAAATCACGGTATTTGTCTTTCTCGGTCTAACTTACTTCACTTAGCATGAAACTCTCTACCCCCATCCATGTTGTTGCAAATGACAAGGTGCCCTTCTTTTTCATGGCTGAGTAATATTCCAGTGTGTTTAACCACATCTTCTTTATCCATTCATCCATGAATGAACGTTTCAGTTGCAAACCATATTTTGCTTATTGTACATAATGCTTCAATAAACATAGGGATGCATATATCTTTTCAAATTAGTGTTTTTGTTTTCCTTGTGTAAAGACCCAGTAGTGAAACTACTGCCTCATGTGTTTCTATTTTTTAATTTTTTGAGGAATCTCCACACTGTTTCCACAGTGGCTACACCAATTTGTATTCCCAAAAACAGTCAACAAAGGTTCCTCTTTCTCCATATCCTCACAAATACGTGTAATTGCTTGTTGTTGTTGTTTTTTTTTTTTTAATGGCAACCATTCTGACGGTTATGAGGTGATATTTTATTACGGTTTTGATTTGCATTTTCCTGATGATGAGTGATGTTGAGCATCTTTTCATGTGTCTGCTGGCCACTGTATGTCTTTGGGAAAATGTCTATCCAAGTCTTCTGCCTGTTTTCTAATGGAGTTATTAGTGGGATTTTGTGTGTCTGTTGTTTCGGTGTTGGGTTGTACAAGCACTTTATATATTTTGGATTTAACCCCTTATTAGATACACAATTTACAAATATATTCCCCCATTCTGTAGGTTGCATTGTAATTTTGTTGAAGGTCTCCTTCACTGTGTGGAAGTTTTTTATCTTGGTCAAGTCCTAATAATTTATCTTTGCTTTTGTTTCCTTTGCCTGAGGAGACATAGCTCGAAAAATGTTGCCACAGCTAATCTCAAAGAAATTGCTGCCTGTGCTCTCTTCTGGGATTGTTTTTTTTTTTTTTTTAATGAAAGAGAGGGAGATGAGAGGGGATGGGTCAGAGGGAGAAACAGACTCCCCACTGAGCAGGGAGCCCGATGTGGGGCTCGATCCTGGGACTCCAGGATCATGACCTGAGCCGAAGGCAGTCGCTCAACCAACTGAGCCACCCAGGTGCCCCTCTTCTGGGATTTTTATGGTTTCGGGTCTCAGCTTTAGGTATCTAATCCATATTGCATCTCTTTCTGTGTGGGGTGTAGGAAAGTGGTCCAGTTTCATTCTTTCGCATGTAGCTGTCCAGTTTCGCCAACACCATTTTGTTGAAGAGATTGTCATGCCCACTGTACATTCTTGCCTCCTGTGCCGTATCAGTGTTACCAAAGGTAACAGTGTGACTGTTATCTTTGACCTATTTAATGACAGCTTGTGTCTCAGGTAAGTAATTCTACCAATGTCATCCGGTAGTTCTGAAAGTTTTCGATGATCTCAATTATATCAATAATTGCAGAGGAAAAGCCTCAGTTGAAAATACTTCAGGTACGTGAGCCAACGCATCAGTCCAAGGGACGGGCAGTGATGAAATACCCGACAGTTCTTTTTCAATCTCCCTTCTTCTTCTTAATTAATTGAGTGAATTAATCATAACTGCATCATTCATAAATTTGTGCTCACTAATTACCATAAGTAGTGAGCCTGACCGCAATTACACCCTTTGGTATTTACTCAAAGGAGTTAAACACTCGTCCACACAAAACCTACCCATGGATGTTTATAGCAGCTTTATCCATTATTGTCAAAATTTGGAAGCAAGCAAGACACCCTTTAGCAGGTGGGTAGCACATTGAGACAATGGAACATTACTCAGTGCTGAGAGGAATGAGCTATCATGGTATGAAAATACCTGGAAAAATCTTTAGTGCATGCAACTAGGAGAAATAAGCCAATGGGAAAGGCTGCATACAGTGTGATCCCAACTCTATGACCTTCTGGGAAAGGAAAAATGGTGGAGACAAAAAAAAAAAAAACATTCAGACAGAGAACGGGAGATGGTGACTAGGCAGAGCACAGGAGACCTTTTTAAGCAATGAAAATACTTTACGATAATATAATGATAGACAGATGGGATTATTCATATTCCAAACCCATAGAATATACAACACCAAGAGTGATCCTGATGTAAAGCATAAACTTTGGGTGATTGCAATGTTCCCTAATGGTAACAAATGTGTCAGTCTATGGGGGTATTGATAGGGGCAGAGGCTGAGCACATTTTGGGGTGGGGGGTATAGGAAGTCTCTGTACTTTCCTCTCTTTTTTGCTATCAACGTAAAAGTGGTAATAAAGACAAAAATAAAGTCTATTAGATATGTAAAAAAAAAAAAAAAAAAGAAGGTGTCTACACTTCCCCTCGGTGAGCCCTACACTCCCTTCCTCCTACTGTGTTTATCACCATATCTCAGAACATAGTACATGCTCACTAAATAAAAGCTGATTGAATGAATCAACTGTGGTGGGAAAATGTTAGCACATTAAACATTTGTTTTCTCTTTCATAGTGCACAGAACTTGGAATCAGAGAGGAGGGCTACAGTGTGAGCTATTCTAAAATCGGTTGACCCTGAGCGTTTATTGGTATTGGCCTCAATGGGCTCGTGCAGGTAACGAGATAGGACTATACCTCACGTCCCACTGTGGCTACAAGAAGCAAACACAGCACTCAGGAAGAGATGTACAGAGAATGCTAGGTAGCGTACTCCTTATCAGAAGTACTGGTATTCATTCATGCTGATTAAGAGAGATTTAAATTCCCTTCATCATAATTATGGCTCCTGGTGGAAACAAATCAAAGACACGGTCAATTAGAAGACTATTCAGTGTAATATGATTCTAGTATTGCCCAGATGGACAAACTTATTTTAGGGAGGAGCTAATCCTGAACACAGGAATCAAGTACCAAAAAATTTAAAAAATATTTTCTCTGCCACATACATTTTTGCTTTTAGAAGGAAGCAACCGCATTCAATAGATTAAGAATTGATTTTTTTAAATTAAGTAGCTATCAATTCTGGATAAATACAGACATTATCTTCAACGTGACTAAAGGTCCTGTGGTCAGACCACATCTGCCCAGTATATTTTTGTACAAACAATGTGCTATTATTACAATGGTAACTTTGTCCCTGTCATAAGACCGTATCAATGAAAGTTTGAAAGAAAGTAGCATAATTTGAAGGTCCAAACATGAGATGTTCTTTTTCTTGACAACTTGTCAATCCGATGGAACTGTGCTTCATAGAGCAATGATTCCTCTGTGGCTGGGTAATTTCTGTCCAACCACACATAATGCCCGTTGGAAGTTGTTGTTAAATAAGAGATCTCAATAACAAAAAGCAGAATTAGGATTCTCTTTCACTGACCAGATTTCACATAAAACCCTCAAAAATTGGAATAATATGTTTTACAGCTTCAGAATGAAGCTAATTTCAACACAATTCTATACACATATTTTGAATAGAATCTAATTATATTAAAATAAATACAATGTGTTTCAGATGTAATGGCATTTCGGAACAAAACAAAAGAAATTCTGAACAAAGCCCTTCATAAGAAATCATTCCACGAAATAGTGTATCTCACAATACTCTTAATCTTACCTTCTTTTTCCACAAGATTTAATTTCTCTTAAACTGGTGTATCATTTAATCAGGGTCTTATACGATGAAATGAGGAACACACATCGTATACTCATGCTTTGAAAGTTGTCCAGTTTCTGTGCTTGATTTTTAGGACAGCTGGTCAGCTAGAAAGTTACCCACCAAGACCTGAGAAAGCAGACTCAGGAATGACTGGCTTGGGACTTAAAGGTTGGAAACTTAACATCCTTTATAAGAAATGCTCAGAAGTGAAGGTAGCGACATGCCCAGTTTCCCTGATGGTGGTTATCAGTTTTCCTCACTGTAGTTACTCTCCTAAATTCTGTGCATTCAGAAACATCTACTGCTAATGGTCTCCATTTTCCAGGCAGCATTACAACTGCAATCATCCCTAATAGGAAAGGAATGTCATGGGAAAAGGTCTCTTTTCATTTCTAAAGTTGTTTTGTCAGTACCTGCATGGATTCATTTATACATATCTAAGAATCTGAGAAGCAGCTATGGGGTAGAACTTGTATTAGGGACTAGAACCTAACACAGAAATGAAGTTAAAACTGGTTTATGGTTTTCAAAGAAATGAGGATGCAAATGAGTTCTAGGAAGTATTAAGGAATCCCTGGTCTGCATCCAAACCCGTGGTAAGAGTCAGAGATGCAAAGATAAATAAAATATGGGTGTGGATATCGAAGAGCAGCACATCTGATAGAGGAGATAGGTCTTTGATACATTATTATAATAATATATAAGTTCAAAAGTAGAAATGTGTTCTGGTATGAAAGGGGAATGAATAACATTGATTTAGGGATCTACAGAATATTTATTTCTTAAGAGAGACCTCAAATCTGTGCATCAATGTCAAGGAAAGAGTCCCAGCTGATCCAAGGCAATCTTTGCAAATAGATCAGCACAAGCAAAGATAAGGATGTGCCTAACAGCTCCCTTCTTGTTTACCCTAGACATTAGTTCATGAAGTTTGCTTTTCTTTTTTTTCTTTTGATACAATCCCTGATACTGCTCTTTTCTTTCTGCCCTCAGATCTACATATCTTAGTCATCTAAAACAAAACAACAACAAAACCATGGGGGTCCCTGGATGGCTCAGTCCACTGAGCTGCCAACTCTTGGTTTTGGCTTAGGTCATGATCCCAGGGTCCTAATATCTAGCCCTGCCTTGGGCTCTGTGCTCAGAGAGGCATTTGCTTCCCCTCTCCCTTTTCCTCTGCCCCTTACCCCACTCATGCACACTCACGGGATCCCATTCTCTCTCTCTCTCTCTCTTGCTCGCTATGTAATAACTAACTAACTAAATAAATAAATATGTAAACCAAAAACCAAAACACACACACACAATCTCAAAATCATCTTTTCCTCTTTGTGCTTCTGACCCTTCTGTTGTTTCCCCCTCTTTCCTTATAATCCCTATCAAATTACATGAAGAAATTAAACTCAGCCCTTCCCTTCTTGAACACCTAGTCACTCATTAAACCAGCAGTCTAGCTTCAATTCCTGCTTACCTGGTGCTGCTTTCTGGACTGTCACCTGTGACCACCCATTTCTTAACCACTACACCTGACGTCCTTCCAGTGCTCTTACCGCACTGTCAGCACCCTTCAATGCCATTTCCTATCCTTTGTGGCACTAAGAACATCTTTGTTAATAGTTTGGAATAAGATATGGAGTATTAGTCAGCCATTAACCAATCAATTCATTCAGTCTTTCTCCAAAGTCATCCTCAAATATTTTTTAAATACTCACTTCCCTCGGTTTTGCACAGACCACTGCAATCTGCTAATTTAAAAACAAAAACAAACAAAAAAAGAATTGCAAGAAAAATCCTTCTCTTATTTCCTTCCCAGCTATTATTTGCTGTCTTCATTCCCTAAAAGAATGTTCTTTCAGGTTACTCCCTCAGGCTGCCCCTTGTCATGATACTCCTGTGAGGATCCCTTCATAACCCTGCTGTGCCCACAGCTCACCCTAGTAGAACATCCTTCTCTCTGTTCAAGTTCCGCTTGTCTTTTGTGTTGGCTTTCCTGTCACTGCTCATGTCACCTCCTGTCATGTCCTCAAGGTTCCTCCAATATTGTGTATCAGTCAATGATACTGTATTACACACCTGAAAATTTGTTAAGTGGACACATCTTGTGTTAAGTCTTTTTACTACAATAAAAAAAATAATAAGATGAAAGTAGAAATCAGGCCAACTTTGAGGGAACATGACCAACATTATCAATAAAGCCTTTTTTCCTTTAAAAAAATGTGCAATTGAGTAAGAAAGTACTTTAGATTCAGAGAGATCTAGGTTAATCCAAACTCTTCTACATGCTCGCTTTCCGGTGCTGAACACATTGCATTCTTCATCCCGTCCTTGGTTCTCATATCTGTGACAGAAGGCATACTAACCCTACCCTGGCACACAGTAAGGGTTAAAGGGATTATGCACAGTGCCCAGGACACCCATGGAGCGTGGGCTGCATGCAGCAAACCGGTTCCCATACTTCTCTGCATCTTCTCAGCATTTTTTACCAAAGGAAACATTTACTAAAAGGAAGCCTACTGACCATCTATATTTTAGGAACATTCCCTTGCCTTTGATTGCTCTCTACCTTCCTTTCCCTCACCTGGCCATCTACTATGTGACTTGACTCATCAGCTGCAAAATAGATTAAAAATGTTGATCCCAGGGTGCCTGGGAGGCTCAGTCAGTTAAGCATCTGACCTTGAGTTTTGGCTCAAGTCATAATCTCAGAGCCATGAGCTTCACGACAGGCTAAAGCTCAGCATGGAGTCTGCTAAGGATTCCCTCCTTCTCATTCTGCCCCACCCCTGGTCTCTCTCTCAATCTTTCTCTCTCCTAAATAGATAAATAAGTCTTTAAAAAATGTTGATCCCAAGGAATAGTTCAGGGATCAAATGACAGATCATGTAAAAATATTAGTAGGGACACCTGGGGGGCTCAGTCAGTTAAGCATCTACTCTCCGCTCACATCATGATCCTAGGGTCCTAGAATCGAGCCCTGCGTCAGGCTCCCTGCCCAGTAGGGAGTCTGTTTGTTCCTTAACTTCTGCCCCTCCCCAAGCTTGTGCTCAGGCTCAGTCTCTCTCTCAAATAAATAAAATATTAAAAAGAAGAGATTAGTATATTCTGGCAGATAGTAAAAGTTCAAAATATAGTTTCAGTGGTGATGATGGTGGTCAAGACAATCATGATTCTGATGATGGAAAAACACTGCTTGCGACTGCCGGACTGGAGTATTGTTTTTTTACAGATGACCCCCACGTTGCTCTCCTACCTAGATGGAGGGCACTGCATAAACGAATCTTCAAGTCTTGCATTTAGGGCTCGCTGCCAACAAGGAAGTAGAAACAAAGATAAGCTGTTAAGAGCAAGAGTCTCCCAGATTTAAAAAGAATTTAGAAAACTTCCTTTGAGATCAGAAAGTTGGTGCATTTGGAAGAAAAACTAGTATATGTGAACATAGAAATACTAAGAGCTCAGAGCACTCTCTGCACTGATTCTACCCGCACAATACTGAAATCTGAACTTTGGATTATCTAGAAAGCAATCTGATCCCTAGGAACGTTTGTAATTGCAGACTAATGCAGAGGCTGGCAAGGGAAGAGAGGCGCTGAGAGCTGAGCTGGGACAAGAACAGGCCCTCCCCTTGCTGTTACTGACTTATTTATTCATCATTAAGTCCTTTATTTTAAAGGACTCAATGGTTAACATAAGAGCCACCCCATGCTCTTTCTATGAATCAGTCTATACATCTCTGTGCCTACCTATGTGTGTGTACTCTCGTTTTATTTATCTTTTTTTTTTAACCATTCCTTCATTTTAATATTACCCAGTTCACCTCCTTGATATTCCCCTAAAGTTCCATGGTAAAGAGCCTTCCTTGCTCTGTGAAGGGAGGGCAGCCAAACCAGGCAGATTTAACCCACGCTGCAGTTGGCCGGGTTCCCCGGCACACAATTCTGCTGGGATTCGTCAGCTGGGAACACTCTTTCACCCACCACATAGTCATCTTGCCACTGCGGGGACACTGCTAGAGGCAAAGGTCACCAGTTTGCAGTCCTTCTTGGTTTATGGCACAAAATACACAGGCTGGGAAACAAATACACCAATAAATGGATAAGTAGAGAGTTCCTTAATTTTAAAAGGTACGTTTTAAAATGCTCTAGCCCAGTAGATAGGAAGACATTTAATAAAGCTTTAGATAATTTAAAAAGACTTTCTAAATAATAAGTAGAGAGATAGATAGATAAAGTCTTCTCCAACCCAAAGAACAAAAAATCCAATCAAGAAATGGGCAGAGGACATGAACAGACATTTCTGCAAAGAAGACATCCAGATGGCCAACAGACACATGAAAAAGTGCTCCATTCACTGGGCATCAGGGAAATACAAATCAAAACCACAGTGAGATCCCACCTCACACCAGTCAGAATGGCTAAAATGAACAAGTCAGGAAATGACAGATGCTGGCAAGGATGTGGAGAAAGGGGAACCCTCCTACACTGTTGGTGGGAATGCAAGCTGGTGCAACCACTCTGGAAAACAGCATGGAGGTTCCTCAAAAAATTGAAAATAGAGCTACCTTATGACCCAGAAATTGCACTACTGGGTATTTACCCTAAAGATACAAACGTAGTGATCTGAAGGGGCACGCGTATCCCAATGTTTACAGCAGCAATGTCCACAATAGCCAAACTATGGATAGAACCTAGATGTCCATCAACAGATGAATGGATAAAGAAGACGTGGAATACTATACAGCCATCAAAGAAATGAAATCTTGCCATTTGCAATGACGTGGATGGAACTATTATGCTAAACGGAATAAGTCAATCAGAGAAAGGCAATTATCATATGATCTCCCTGATATGTGGAATTTAAGAAACAAAACAGAATCATATGGGAAGAGAGGGGGAGAAATGGAACAAGATGAAACCAGAGAGAGAGACAAACCTAAGACACCCTTAGTCACAGGAAACAAACAGGGCTGCTAGGGTGGGGGCTGGGGTAACCTGGTGACGGGCACTGGGGAGGTCGTGTGTTATAAGGAGCATTGGGTGTTCCATAATACTGATGAGTCACAGACCTGTACCTCTGAAACCAATAATACAATATATGTTAATTACCTGAATTTAAATTTTAAAAAAATCTTCCTCAATGGGATTCTGAATATTTGATAGTGACAGGAACCTAGTGACAAAGTTACCAAACCCCATCCCACAGGGGAAAGTCCAAATGGATGAAGAGTTACTTATCCTGAACATCTTTTGAATCTGAACATCCCAGTTGCTACGACCCATCATCTTGTCAATAGCCACTGTCTTTCCTAATAATACACAGCCCTTTCTCAGTGAACCCGCTATTAGTGGTTTTCACATGGGCGGGAGCACTCTTGAATCTCATCCTCCTGGGAACTGGTGATCCACCTTTGCCATGAGTCTCCCTGGCAGTCCCTTCATGATTACTGTTTTCAGATTATGCAAAATTTCTAAGTGAGCCCTCTGATCTCAGAAAATTCCACCCATGTGGTTTTTTTCCTCCTAGATGAATGCTCTTGGGGAAAAAAAAAAAAAAACACTCAGATCACATAAATGGTTTCTTGGTTTTCTTTTTCTGTATTAAATGATTTGTTTCTCTCTTTCTGAATTTAGGACCAATGCTGTTCGACCTTCTGTGTTCTTCTATTTTTAGCTATGTTATAATTTACACATTATAAGGAAGATTAGCAAAATCATAACCAGCTTTTTCTATTCATTTTAAAGATATGCACATATATACATTTCTTTTTTTTTTTTTTTTTTTCCTACCACAAAAACCTGACATTGGTAATTTCCTGAGATTAACCCCTGTGGAAAATGTCCTTCCTGATTCTGTCACAATACATTTGAGGAAGTCCTTGGTCAATTTCAGGCAGATATGAAATCTGTCAGTTGAGGGGCAGAATTCTTTGAAAACACAGTGACAGCCAGGAGGCTTATGCCCAGTGAAATGTCAGCTTATCATGAGGGGGTCATATTGAAGCCTGAGAGACTTCAACCCAACTTAACTCATTTGCACTTAAATGCCTCTTATTCCTGGCCTCTCCCAAATTTAAGTAATCCAATATTCAGGACTAACGATGTTCTTCTAAAAATGCACCTAGACATCTTAGATAAGATACTGTGAAACCAACGTTCTTTTGTTTTTCTTTAAAGATTTTATTTGCTTATTTTAGAGAGAGCTAGAGGGAGCACGAGTTGGGGGTGGTGGTGGGGAGACTCCCCAGCCGACTCCCTGCTGCACACAGAGCCTGAAGAGGGGCTCCATCCCAGGACTCTTAGTTCATGACCGGTGCCAAAATAAAAAACCAGATGCTTAACATGACTGAGAAACCCAGGCACCCTGAAAAAGATCTTAATTCTAACAAGTCCACGATAGCAAGGAAGGCCAATTCTCCATCATCGACACTCTTTGTTCCTTGATATTCTAACTGATATCAAGAAGGAATTTAGCCTGGGGAGCCTGGGTGGCTCAGTGGGTTAAGCCTCTGCCTTCGATATCAACTCAGGTCATGATCTCAGGGTCCTGGGGTCAAGCCCCGCATCGGGCTCTCTGCTCAGCGGGGATCCTGCTTCCTCCTCTCTCTCTGCCTGCCTCTCTGCCTGCTTGTGATCTCTCTCTTTCTGTCAAATAAATTAATAAGATTTTGAAAAGAAGAAGGAATTTAGCTCAAGACTCAATGTCCTCAACTTGATATTTTGAAGGTTATGACAAAATGCTGACTGCCAGATTACTACAGATTACTGACTTAGTTTAAAAATAAACGACAAATTCCCTGACAACTTTAACAGATGTGCAGCCAGCAAATAAAACATTCATATTCTAAACTTTCTATTGGCCGGCGTTGTCAGTTGGCCTGGCTGCTTAGGAAGTTGTATCATGAGGTCATGCCCTTGGGGCATGTTTGAGTTCCCAAAACAGCTATGAAGTGGCTTCTCTCTCTGACCACCAGATAACAAACATTTGGTAGCAACTGTAGGGTTCGATCAGCACAGAACCACGAACAACAATGTTTACAAATTTTTTAAAAAGTCAATATATATTGAGCATCTCTATTCTCCAAATCAGCGCAAACTTGGTTTCGAACCGAGCTCTCCCTTTACTGTTAGCCAAATTCTTCATGTCCACATTTCACCTTTTTCCCCTGTAAAAAGTGCCCTAACACCTTCTGCATGATAACTTAAGAGAGAGAAGAGAGAGACGGAGAGAAAGAAACCTTTGGAGATGTGGACATGCTCAAATGCGATGATGGACGCATTGACGATGAGGGACATCATCACCATTTGATGGTGTTGATGGTTGCACACACGTATACTTATCCCAGATCCATCGAGTTGCGTACGCGGAGAACTATGTGCAGCTCCTTACATGTCAATCATATCTAATAACATGTTTAAAAGGTTAAATATTAAAAACATAAACAAATCATTACATCTTTAAGAACTTGATATATTGGACATACTTATTCTTTGTCCATATATTAGATATTTTATATAATTAACCTTTCGATTTCACATGTGAAACTTCGAATTCTTGCAACAGGATCAGAAACAGCAGTGAACACTCAGTGAACTATCACGAGGTGAGTCTCCTAACCTGGGCATGACGGTAAAACAAGCCAACACCGCTGTGCTACCGGTCACTTGCTTCAAAAGAGAATGACTGAAAGGAACCAGTGCCCGATTACCTCTTCATAAAGTGACCTCCCTCCCTGGCAGGATCTCCCGTAATGGAAGCCCGTGCTCTCCATTTTCCCAACTGCAGAGAGCTTTGGTGCCTCGGCCTCCGTGCCCCCCCCTGCTGCGGGCCCGCGTGGAACCCCGGCTCCTGGATCACCTCTGTGCTCTGTGCACTCGCCTTGCCAGCTCTTGAACCCAGCCTGTTCCTTTCCGCAATCTTTCAGAAGGCGTTACACTTGTCCGAAGCACACAAACTGGCCAGTCACCTCCTTTGTAAAAACTGGCCGGACCCACACAGCCAGGATTGACCCGGGAGAAGCTATTACTAATGATTTCATTTGATACTTAGTGCATTCTCTGGTGTCATCGCTTATGACGGTGTGTACTCTAAAACCGAGATGATGATGATTTAATATGCCCATCCTCCCTTTTGGGTTCTAAGCACCCACGTTTGAGAGTTGATGTTCACAGATATCTGTTTCTTTAGATGAATTGCCTATTACACTAGAGCGCACATGGTTGTGTCACACACACACACGCACACTAATGGAGTCTGGCTCCAGTTCTGACATTTAACTGCTGACTGCTTCCAACCCTCACCGTCCCTCTCTACCTTCTGCCCTACCTCCCCCACAAAGTGATAAGAAATCCTGAGTGCTCACCCCATTGGTGGGAAGATTCAGACCAAAAGCCCCCGCCTGCCCAGGGGAACGCTCTCAGGACCCCACCCCAGCCACAAAATCCCCAGGACAGGGCCTCCCCACCCACGCCATCCTCTAAGCCGTTTTCGGACCATTCTGCACTGCTCTCTTCAATGACCTTGATTGGGTGAATAGGAAAGATTTTCCTACCCCCTTGTGTGGCATCCTCGGTCTGGACATGCAAACCAAGTCTCCGGGCTCCACGGGGCAGTTACGGTACCCACACGTGCACACATGCGCATGCACACCCACACACACACGACGACACATATGACGAATTCCTTCCGTTCTGTCCAGTTCCCTTTGCTGTCATAGGTGGAGACCCTACCTCACCCCTTCAAATTCCCCGTGCTTCAGAGCAGCTACTTTCTGTTGAGCCGTTCGAACACGAATGGACCAAATAATTGCGTGAGGACATTTTGAACCAGAGTGCCCGGGATGAGGCTGATTGGTCATGCTTGGAAAGAGCTGAGCAGAAGAACCGTGGAGGAGCAGCCCTGCACGCTGGCTTCCCACGGGGGACAGCCCCTGTCCCGCGAGGAACTAGGTCAACAGTCCCTAGGCCAGGGGACAGCACAGTCCGGCCCCAGGCTCCTGGAGACGGGGGCCTGTCAGGGGACATTTACAAAGAGCGTCTTTCAATGCTTCCTTTCCATCAAAGCCTGGGAGTGCTTAGCCTTACATTTTTAGTCACCTTTTTTCCTTCTGCCTCCATTAAGATCAATCCCACAGTGAGTGAGAATTATAGAACAGTAGTTTAAACATGTTTTCTCATAGCTGCTGTGATCTTGCCAATTCTATCATAATAGAACACTTTCACATGGAAAAAAGGAAGGCAATTCAATTAAAAACAGCATTATAGAAATGCTAAGGGTCCAATTTCAGCTCAGGATGGCAACGGCATTTAAAGTAAAGACAGCAAGTATGTTTTCATGTGCTCTTAGCTCCCTGGATATAGTACACAATCACCAATAATGCAGGACTGAAAATCACACGGCCATCGTGGCAGTTCAGATACGAATCCTAAATTACACGCCAAAGGCAAAAACAGCTCATATTAATGCCAAGGGGAACCCTCTGTGTCCATTGCAAACCATATTTAATTATACGGTTAGCATTTTAATTTTTATTTTGCTTCTTTGCTTGTGTGACTTTAAGTTAATCCTGTATACTTCTGGAATGCATTCTTATACGAGTTCATGTGTACTTTAAGACAGTGTCTAAACACTGATTTATAGAAAAACATTTTAGGGAAAAATCATGGGGATCGAATGGATTATGTATTCACTCATTCAATAAACACTTCCTCCGTCTGACTATGTGTGAGGGAGGGTGGGTGACTTTAGGAAGATTGCTTTCTAGGGGGGACAGAGAGAGAAAGAAACAAGCACTCTCAGTAAGCCCAAGTACCGTGTAGAAGGTGGTCAGTGCTCCAGGAGAACTTGGAAAGCAGTAGGAGGATTGATACAGCAGGTGGAAGGTAGGCTCCCATCTGATAAGTGGGGTTACCTCTCAGCCTACCAAGCCTAGGCTAACCCAGGTCAAAACCAACAGCAACTTTCTTTGTCTTAGTAGGGCCAAGGTGTGCTTCTTGCTCAGACTATGTTTCTGTAGCGTGAAGACTGTTTCCGTCCAGTTACTCAGGCACCTGGTCTGTGAGGCCAAGACCGTGTGGCATGACCCTGTGAGCATCTCTGGCCGCTGCAGTAGGTGAGAGTCAACTATGTGGACCTGTCCTGACTCTTTCATGCTTCTTCACAGAAGAGAAACACATTACCTTGACCTTACCCTCTGATCACAAGTAGTCACCAGGAAAATGAGTGGCAGCAGAAAACATTTGGGGTGTACCACTCACTATTTTGCCTCAGAGCAGGCCAGACACATAGGGGTGCCAGGAAGAAAGAGGGAAAAGCTGGTGAAAAGTTTCTGAGGTGGGCATGTGCCTATGGGATTGGAGAAAAGTGATGGTCCCAATTTATAACACACACTCATCTTTGTGAGAGTAGACATTTTTCATCTGTGCTGCATGGGACGCTTAGGAGTCCCCAGGGGGGCCTTCTGGGTTGGAGGAGTGATCCATGAACTTGAACATGATAAACCGGAATTTCAATGTATGTGTTTCTGACAGTGGGAAAAAGATCTTGAGCTCCTTTAAGACTCCAAAATAAGGGACTCATGATACTTAAATTTTATTTTTAAGAAATAAAAATAAAACAATATATCAGATCATTGCTGCATAACTGCTTTGGTAAATATGATACAAGAAATACCAGGGGCACCTGGGTGGCTCAGTCGGTTAAATGACTGTCTTTGGTTCATGTCATGATCCCAGGGTCCTGGGATTGAGCCCCAAGTCAGGGATCTCTGCTCCGTGGGGAGCCTGTTTCTCCCTCTCCCCCAGCTGCAAACCCTGCTTGTGCTCACTTGCTCTCTCTGTGTCAAGCAAATAAATGAAACCTTTAAAAAGATGCCGATAATGTCTTAAATTATATAGTTTAATGAGAAAAAATATATAGTGTCAGTTTCCCTCTTTCTACTTTGCTCTAGACTAGTAATGTTCCATAGGAATATGATGCAAGTGAGTTATGAAATTCATAATTTTACAGAAATCAATCTTAATAATACATTTCATTGGCTAGAACACATCTGAAGTACAATTTTGATGGGGATTCAACATAAAAATGCCCAACGAGATCAAAACCTAGTGTGCATTTTTCTGTATGGTGCCCCTGGGGTAGGACTATCCACCAATCACCAGGGCACAGCCCGCCTGGCTCGGGGCCAGCATCTCACATGCTCAGTTCTAAACCAAGAGGCATCAAAGTCAGAGCTCAGAAGAGTTCCCCTCTACTGCCCATCCAAATGCACATGAATATTTAAAAACAAACATTAAAAACAGTGGGTAGATACCACCTCACACCAGTCAGAATGGCTAAAATGAACAAGTCAGGAAATGACAGATGCTGGCGAGGATGCGGAGAAAGGGGAACCCTCCTACACTCTTGGTGGGAATGCAAGCTGGTGCAACCACTCTGGAAAACAGCATGGAGGTTCCTCAAAAAATTGAAAATAGAGCTACCTTATGACCGAGCAATTGCACTACTGGGTATTTACCCTAAAGATACAAACGTAGTGATCCAGAGGGGCACATGTACCCGAATGTTTATAGCAGCAATGTCCACAATAGCCAAGTTATGGAAAGAACCTAGATGTCCATCAACAGATGAATGGATAAAGAAGAGGTGGTATATATATACAATGGAATACTATGCAGCCATCAAAAGAAATGAAATCTTACCATTTGTGATGACATGGATGGAACTAGAGGGTATTATGCTTAGCGAAATAAGTCAATCAGAGAAAGACAGCTATCATATGATCTCCCTGATATGAGGAAGTGGAGATGCAACGCGGGTGGGGGTTAAGGGGGTAGGAAAAGAATAAATGAAACAAGATGGGATTGGGAGGAAGACAAACCAAGACTCTTAATGTCATAAAACAAACCGAGGGGGGTGGGGGAGAGGGGGGTTGTGAGAGGGTGGTGGGGTTACATTATATGTTTAAATTAAAAAAAAAATAAATTTAATTAAAAAAAAAACAGTGGGTAAAACCTAAAGAGGCTGTGCCTCTGTGTGTTCCATGGAAAGTTCTAGTTCAGAGATTCAGCTGTGGAGCCTTGCTTAGCGGGAGAGCTCCAGGACTGTTTCATCACCCTGCTCTTCCCGGAGTTGGTGTCTCTGGAGTTAAACGCAAACTCGGGAAGGAGAATAACAAGCAAGAGCGGGAAGCCAGCAGGCTAGGATCTCACACGCAGTCTCCACCCGTCCTGCAGGGGCACTCTCCCTGCTCTGCGCTTACAGAGAAGACAGCAGCACAGACAGCAAGCGAGTTTGCCCTGTTCTGCAGCTGGAACCACCCGGTGCCAGAGAGGGAACCCGATTCTGGCTGGCTCAAAGCTTTCCCCACGACGCTCTGCTCTCCTCACACCCTCCTATGACCCGGAGGACGCCTATTCAGGAACGAAACCCCCATGCAAACAACCTGTAGAGGAGAAAGTCCTTTCGGTATGAAAATCACTCCCCACGCATCTGAAAATGCCTTGATGCAAACCTTTGTTGTTAAGGCTGTGTTTAAAGCACCAGATAATGATGACAAGTGACACGGGTACTTCGCACACCTCAAAGTTCCCTGTGTGCCCAGCTGCTCAGCATCCAGACTGAGGCTTCGACTACAAAGCAGCACCTGCTGACTGCTAATTACAAGGCACTATTTCATGAAGAGCCGGGAGGATCAAAGACCCCAGCCGCACGTACAGGGGGCACCCACCGAAAGCTCATCTGAAATCGGTGTCCGACAGCACAGGCACAGGTCGCAGCAACCGCGCTGTGTCAGATGCTGCGATTGAAGGGACGCGCGCCAGCCTGCATCACGTGACCGCACCGGCTCCCTGCCACCTGCTGCTTATAAAGGACAAGCGATCTGATAATGGCTTATTAGAAGGAGACCCGGCACACACGTCCTCAAATGGAAATAAAATTACTCACTTGTCTTCCTAGATCCTCAAAGAATGGCCTTCTCATCAAATGTCTGCACGCTAGGGATTGCACATTGCAGTGCGAGCAGCGATGACCAGGGGAAGCAGAGAAGGAGACAGTGGAGGAAAGTGGGAAGAAAGAGAACTGGGTGTCGGGGAGGGTGAGGAGGGGAAAGTCACCTCCCCTCCCGGGGTAATACATCAAGTGCACTGTTTTCTATTAAGTCATATAGGACTCTAGAGGAAATAAGCCAAACTCATTTAAAATCCCCAGTATGAACTAAAGATTCAATTGCGGTACATCTGGTTGCTTCAAACACTGTGGAATTATCTTTGGGAAATCTGTGAATTCATGTTTATGAAAATTAGGTGTTGGTTGATGATTCTACGGTTATGCACCATTTCCGTAGCTTATTCTTACCCAGAACTACTGCTGGCCATTTCACAGTGTCTAACAAAGTGATTGCTGCAGGCTTCATTGAAACATGAAGGGCTTCCCTGGAAAAAGCATCTGAATTAGTGGCAAGTAATTGCTGTTATGAACACAGTTTTAATTCGATAATCCATTTTGAACCCCAACTGTTTTCCCACAGCTCATCATCATCTTATGAGTCATCTCCTTAGATCTCTAGCAAGGCAACAGCTCAGGAATCCAGCCCCGGGGTCTCATAGGAGCTCTTGGAAATGTCGCTTGACATGTTTTTGCCAAATTCTGTTTTCCCCTTTAGAACAGTTAAGTAGTGAACACATAAAAGAAATGAAGTGTATGCATATGCAACTTTTGCCACTCCGTTTCTAGACAGCTAATTAAGTTTTGGAATATCTGGATTCCAAAACATAAAGCCCTTAAGTGGTGCAGAAAACCCAGCAGGCCTCCAGGTCTGAATGGCCCATAACTCTAGCCTATTTGTAAGGATTTGTCACTTTAATGGAAATGCCTGAAATCGTAAGAAATTGTGACTAAAGAAATTCCATCACCTTTAGAAATTGTCCATTTATGTATAATTTGAAACCATTTTATATAAATTCCACAGACCAAGCTATCACTTTCATGAATGAAATGTTGTTTCATAGTTTTACGGGGCACATCATGTAGTGACCCATCAGAACGAACATTCTAGGTATGAGCAAAGTACCATCTGCTTGCGGGTTTAATACTGCACCACTGGATATGCAACTCAAATTCTCAATCCCATATAGTGTGCGCAGGACAGAGCAGTCATCGGTGAAGTTCACCCAGGATTGCCAATGACAGCATCGACCAGGGACATGTGCATTGGGAGGTGGAGAAGCTCCAGATGTTATAGTTACCAAATTTGTAAGTGTTTGTTTCCCATTATCAGATTTTTTAACGATTTTATGTATTTATTTGACAGAGAGAGAAATCACAAGCAGGCAGAGAGAGAGGGGGAAGCAGGCTGGCCGATGAGCAGAGAGCCCGATGCGGGGCTCCATCCCAGGACCCTAAAATCAGGACCTGAGCCGGAGGCAGAGCTTCACCCACTGAGCCGCCCAGGCGCCCCCATTATCAGATATTTTTATCAGTTAGCGTTCAAGAAACTCCCCAGCATATGGCTCTGTGAAAAATCTTACTGTTCTTTTGTCCCTTACTTCTGAAGTGTCATATGACGCAGGTTGGCTCCTGTGTTCACAGGGGGATGAACTAAACCAACAGGCTGTAATGGAACTATTTAGGCAGAGTAGTTTAAGAAGAAGGGGAGAGGGTAGAGAAAGTTATCTTCATTTTTATCAGGTTATAAACCCTTTCCAGTCAATACATATCACAAAGAAACAAAAATACATCAAGGAAACAATTTTAGAAGTAAGACTCTATAGAAAAGAGCAACCAGGACTAAACAGGTTGTGCCTGTGTGAAGGGAAATGGTGGAGACAAAATGCATCGCAGCCATACTGGACACAGAGCTACCTGATGGGCACAGGGAGCAGGTGCCCTCCAGTACCCCAGTGATGATGGGGTTGGAAAAGGATTTGGGAAGAATAAGATTTAAAATATGCAAGTATGCAACTTCTCCAGATCACTTAGCAAAAGAATGAAATTCAGAATCCAGTGAATAAGAATAAAATAATGCAGAACAAGACAAAATTGAACAACTAAACACATTTAATTGCTTTATCCATCATTTCAAAAAAAACAAAAACTTGTGGATTCTACCTCTAATTTACCTCTAGAAATAACTTTTTCATTTTATTCCATGGAGAATTCATTTCTCCTATAGAGTCAGCAAAAGTTTGGAGATGTGCATCATGATCACTTTCCCTGTGAGCTGATTTGTCTCACACGTACTCTAAGAAATCTTCACTTTTCATACCTCTGTCCTTGCCTTCCAACATTTGTAAGATGATGGTTTTAATTCATGTCTAACTTTAAACCATTTTACATAGTTCCATACATCAATTTCTTTGTACTGTTACCACTATATAAAAAAATAATTTTTTAAACATTTGTCTAGTCAGAAAACTCTTTGAAAATGATAGCTTTGTACTTTCTCCCTAATAATCAAATCTACACATAAAGTTAAAGAAAACAATTTTGCCTAACAGTTTCATTTCTTTTTTGTTTGTTTCATTTCTTTTTTAAGACTATTTTTAAATAATCTCTCCACTCAACATGGGGCTTGAACTCACAACCCTGACATCAAGGGTCACATGCTCCCCTGACTGAGCCACAGCCTGACAGTTTCAGTTGGTTCATTTCCCTTTCTCCCCAGCCCCAGACATGCCATGGTTGATCAATGCAGGGCCAGACATTTTGATGTGGAAGGTATCTTCTTTCTTTCTTTCCTTCTTTCTTTTTCTTTCTTTCTTTCTTTCTTTCTTTCTTTCTTTCTTTCTTTCTTTCTTT
>ML106017.1:0-34825 GCA_003697995.1 Taxidea taxus jeffersonii | reverse complement strand
GTATCATCAACGGCTTATGATTTATTCTAGAAAAACTGTTGGCATTCATCCCTAAGCTAATAAACATTTTGTTTTTAGAATTCATGACAAGCCAACAAGCATTGCAGTCAGACGCGGACCTTCCGTATCCCGAGCCGCCACGTTCGAAACCAAACTATTAATAAAGGTAAATGTCGAAATGCTCTGTACAATGGGTCCAGAAAGTCACAAAATAAAGCGTGTATCAGTGTAAGGAGTAACTTATAGATATATCGGATAGACAGACAGCTGGACAGACAGACATCTAAATTCTATAGCTAGGACAGGAATGCAGGGGAAAGGGAGTAGTTCTTCCTGTTCTACCAAGGTTACATCATGGTCACTAAGACTGCAGAATATGGTCAGTGCCAAGCAGGACTCTTAAGGAAAGATTTCGACAGAACCTAAGGTTACACGGCAATGTGGACAGACGATGCAGGCTTCCGGACACTGTGTCACTCACCGAGGAAACCCTCACTTTCCAGGTCAGAATTTAATTTAGCCAACCAACTGTTTTTTTTTTTTTTTTTTGTCCCATGTCAGCTGGGGCAGAGGGATGCCCTGCCCCTGATAGCAGCCATGGTTCCCTCTTCCTACTACTCACACCCGTCACACATGTCTTGGTGGCGTCTGCAGAAGCTGTTCTCAGCGCCAAGCGCTGGGTTCTAATGCAAAGAGCAAGACTGGGAACCCTCCAGGGAAGCGGAGGAAGGAATGTGTAAAAGACGGTGGCATCACACTCATCACAATGCACTCAGTGCCTCATTCCATACTGGTTAATACAGCGGCTGTTTCTAGAACTGGGTAGAAAACATTCCCTTTATAATCCGGTTGACAATATGTATCACCCTTATGGTCAATTTTACACATAGCGATAGCTAATTTTTTTTATAATAAGTCATACCAAAGGAGTTCACCAGGGAAATAAAATAAAATCTTGACCTTTCCATCTTCTGGTCATGGAAGTGGGACCAACCCAGTACTTTTTTAGCTTTTGTTTTCTTAGGCATAAAATAATGGAAATAAGACCTAAGTTTATTTTCTAGATTGAAATGTCCATTATAACAAATGAAGGCTGATATTATTACAGTAAAGTTTATTTATAATGTAGGAAGATAAAGACACAGGGAGGGAGATGTCAAGGGCAAAGTAAACATATCTTAACAAAAATGGCCAAAACATAAAATGAAAACATTAGAAAAGGCTGAGAAAAACACTTAAAATTATTCTGGAGATTAGAAATGTATATTAAATATGAAGAAATGAATTTTGATTGTTAAAATGCTAAGGGAAAAATTCAGTTGGCACTAGCAATACGTTGAAGATCTTGGTGATAAATGACAATGAAATCCAAATATCTTACTTATTAGACAAGGTAATGCTGTCCTTCCTCCTTCAGCTTATCTTGTTAACCTTGGGTGCATAGAGTAGACATAGGTAATGTCAATAATCAAAATCTAGTGAATAACCAGTTTTATATATTACACACTTAACTAGAGATTAGCATAACATTTTTATCTATGGGGCGCCTGGGTGGTTCAGTGGGTTAAAGCCTCTGCCTTCAGCTCAGGTCATAATTCTGGGGTCCTGGGATCAAGCCCCGCATCAGGCTCTCTGCTCAGCAGGGAGCCTGCTTCCTCCTCTATCTCTGCCTGCCTCTTTGCCTACTTGTGATCTCTCTCTGTCAAAAAAATAAATAAGATCTTTTAAAAAAAAGAAATTAAAACTATTTGTGGTGTGTTGGGATGAGAAGTTTAATATGTTGGTCTCCACTGCAGTAGTCTTTCTTAATTAATGGTTCTAAATCAATTACCATGGGAGCCATTGGCATTTCCGTCGAATACTCAATGCATGTCTTTTAATTCTTGGTTAAAGGCAAAGCAGAAATTTCAATGGTGGTTTGTAGAAACACTATGTCGTCTCTGCAAATGCACAACAGGAACTTATCACAGGATCCCTCAGAGACACTGCAGCCCCATTGTGTTCAGCTAGAAGATAAAATATGCACGCACGAAAACCATGTGAACGCAAAAACTGATCAGAAGTATAGACATGAGCTGCCTAACAGTAACTGCCACATTATAGTCAGAAAAAAATCAGAGACACATGGAATTTTGCTTTTCAGCCACCAGATCCTACGAATATCTCGATCTGTTAGTTTTCATAAAACGTTCACGGCTGAGTCGGACCGAAGCTGTCTACCTATAAATTGCCTGGATAGTTGCTTGAAAGGGCATAAAGGGTCCCAGTGAGCATATACCCATGCCTCCGTATGTGAGCAAACCAAGTAAGTTCTGTTCTAATAGTGACCGAGGGAGCAACCATAATGATGCTCCCAAGTGGCTCTCAGCAGAATGACTTACAATTCCTCGAAGTTCCAGTGTCTGAGAAGATACCACCTGCAGGACTATGTGTAAGGACATGAGCATCTCCTTAACAATCACAAGCTGGGATTTGCCTCTCCTCAGTCCTGTGTTCTCAGGAACGTACACTGGGCTACCTGACACTGTGTACCCTCATTCCCACAGCTAGTATGTGTGTGTGTGTGTGTGTGTGTGTGTGTGTGTGTGTGTGTGTGTATCGGTGAATTTCCCAAGTTTCCCATGGACACTTTGCAGGATTCAATAACTTTTAAGATCCTAAAGGGACACTGCACTACAAAGTTGGATAAACACTGGCTTTGATTCATGGTTTGTTACTTGATCATAGAGGAGAAACCCAAACAAGAGAGTGGTCATGACCCTTCTCTGTCCTGAAGTCCTGGGTTAGAATGTGGATCAAAACCAACATTCAATCTCCTCCAATAAGGTAAGAATGAGTATGTTGTTACTCAGAGTTTCCACTTAATTTGAGAGAATTTTGATTAACTGAAACAAAAAAACTAGGTCCATAACAGATGCCATAAGAGGTTCTACATTTCCTCCTACCTAACAGCATCATCTAGTCTTATGTGAATGGAACCCTCTGCAATGAATTCTTGGTGATACCTTGTCTCTGGCCAGTTAGAAGAAACTGTAAAAGATACAAAGTCTAATTCTAAGGAACATAAAGCATGTTACTGACATTTAGGCTCATCCTCCAAGCTAACTCAGACACAGTGAAGAGAGAATGACAGAGCTCTTATACTAAATGGATGCATGAACAATAGAAAAGAGATCAAACGTTATTATTTTTGTTTAATAATGCAATTAAATATGCTGTCAAAATAGAGGTTGTGAAAAAAATCAGGAAAGATCATCAGTATGTTCCCTTAAAATTTTATGGTAGTGTTTCATTTTCCACTTGAAATAGTTCTTGATAGAAGCAAGATAAGATGACAGCAAAACCAATTAGATTATAAGGAATAAAAATGAATAAAGCAAATATTAAAAAATAACGTTTTGAGAAGTTGCCTCAATTTGAATTCATCCTGATGATAAAGATTTCTTATAGATCAACAAAATGATTGTCCACACTGATAAAGATACTAGATCACATGGTTTTGTATTTGACATCAAAGTAATATTTTTAAAACTTTCCAATGACCATCTAAGCCCTGTAATCAAATTCTTTTTTTCTTCACATTGTGTCACAAACTCATTTAATTATACAAGTTAACTTTCATGTCTTATATTATTTTTTTAGTTTTTTTTAAGTAATCTCTATACCAAATGTGGGGCTTGAACTCAAAACCCTGAGATTAAGAGTTACATACTCCTCTGACTGAGCCAGCCAAGCATCCTACTTATTGATTTTTTTTTTTTAAGATTTTACTTATTTGAGAGAGAGAAAGAGCATGCACACGGGGAGCCTGATGTGGGACTCCATCCCAGAACCCTAAGATCATGACCTGAGCCAAAGGCAGATGCTTAACCAACTGAGCCACCCAGGCGCCCCTACTTATTGATTTTTTTTTTAACCCTAGATGGTAGTCATGTGTTCTGCTCCTGGCTCTTCTCTAAGCCTCAGGACCCTAGACAGGCTTCAGAGAGAGGGATTTCAGAACAGATAGTAAGTGAGTGGATGAGCAGCAAGGTGAGCCCTGAAAACCTTCCCCTGGGCGCCATCACAGCCGGTTCTGAGACCTGAGTCCTACAGGTGTGTTCTACTAACAGAATATGATACAATATTGAACTCAAAAGAAAGGATGGCTCCACAAGCTTCCATTCCATTGCATGAAAATGTCTAAAATTTTAAGAGACATATTTTCAGGAAATCGGCGATTATTTTATCAAGGAAGAATTCTGCTACAACTCTCAAGAACTTAAAGAAACAATTTTTAAGGTTGAGTGTTTGAAGGATTCTTTATGGTTTTCCAAACCTACAAGGTAATGAAAAGCATTTCTTCATCTCAAGGACCAGGTGGAGGGAAATTACATCAACTGGTCGTCTTTAAAGAACAGAAAGCTCTATCAGTGCTGGCTTTTAGCTCAGCGGAGTTTTGCTCCTGGGGTATATCTTCTACGGAGGAAATCTAATTCACTGCGAATTAATAGATGTTCAATAGAGAGAATCTAATCTGTTTCAAAGAACTGGATTTGAATAAACACTCTTGAGTGCTTACCATGTCACTTTCTCTGTGGTATGGAGATGAGATGGGTTTAGAATCTTTTGGATTGTCAAACCAATTACAAAAAGAAGTAACAAAACAAAACAAACAAAAAATCCCCACCAGAAACAAAGAAACAAACAAACCACAACAACAAAAAACCCCACACACGCAAGAAGAAACACACACACACACACACATTGGAAGAGAGAGAAAGACATCAAACTGCCACAAGTTGCCAGAGTCAGCCAAGTGATAAGAAGACTGAAAACTGTCACAGCTCCCCCTTGGGCCACACCCTGTGGCCACCAGTGTCCTCATGTGTCCCGACCCTCCACCCGGCGGGTCGCACACCACTGGCCCAACCCATCCCACCCTGGACAGAGCTGGGTGCCCCAAGGAGGGCTGGGCTTCTCACATAAATGGACAGTTTTTTGGACATGCGGCTTTCCCCGCCGTATGTCGTGATTTCACCAAAGCTGGGAGCCTTTGCTCACTCGTGTTGACATTTGTGAATGGAAGGAAAAGACAGGGAGGGGACGAGAGAGAGGGAAGCCTGGCGGTGAGCAAGGAGGCCAGGAACGGCGGGCAGAGCACCGAGGACCGGGGGCCGAAGGAGGAAAGAAGGAAGAGCCCCACCTTGCCTGTTTAATCCCTGCCGTTAAAGGGGTGGAATATCCTTCTGGAGGCGTAGTCTCCCCCCAGTTTCTTCTTCCTCCTCCCTGCTGCCTGTCTGGGTGCCGGGCTCCCTCGTCTCTGTTCCTTCCTCATCCCTGTAGGGGCCGGCGGGGCCCTCCGCAGCGCTGCTGCCCGCAAGCAATGGGCAGGGAAGAAAAACACGACACACACACACAGGTCTACCGGACGCCTCCACAAATAACAAAAAGATGAACAGATGTAGATGGAAAGAAGAAATTTATGTAACACTCCTCACAAAAATCACCTTCCCCTTTATTTAGTTTCAACAAAGGACCAGAAACCTCTGGTCACTGAGAAACGTGGCGTTTTCAGACTTCGCAGACCCCACGGAGCCATTTCCATACGGTCCACGGCGCCACGGGACACGGGACACGCGTCTCGCAGTTTCACAAATCACTCCCGTATTTCCGTATAATCCAACAAGACCGAGACGTTTCACACTTGCGAGATGCTGAAGGATCCATGGCATCGCCCAGTTCCAGGGGTGTCCGGGGAGCGGGCAACCCACGCTGTGAAGGTGGAACATTAGGCAGGAAGCAATTTACCGCTTCACAAAGTAGAAAGCCTTGACGCTCAGAGCCTTCAGGAATGTTAAACCACCGAGAGCTCTAGCTAAAGAAGGCGTCAGGATGGCGCCCATCGTTTACACAGCGTCTCGCAATGTAAAAAGCACTTTTGCACACAACATGCTGCCTGCGCCGCGCGGCCATGCTGGGCGCTGCTGCTCACACTTCCACGGATGACCAAAGGAGCCGTCGAGAGACCTGCACAGACTCCGGAGCAGGAGCCACCGTGGGAAGGGCCAGAGCGGAGATGACTGCTGCACGATGCTCTCACCCGGTTTCCCACATTCTCTGGAACCCCTCACGTCTCTAACCTTCTTCAGGCATGGCTTCCAAGTCCATTTTAGCAGGCAATTCTGATTCTATGACCCACACTTTTTAGAGTGTGATATCTGGTATAGCACCCCAAATAACAGCATGGTGTTAATTTGTTATACGTTAGGACATTAAACTCTTTTCAAGTGATATATCAGATTTACAGTACAGAAAATGGACAAGGAAAAAAACTCCCATCTGGAGTATTCCTTAAGGATCAGAGCAACATGTTGGGGCAGATGTCCACACAGGTAAATGTGTGTAAAAAGAAGAGTGACAAATGCCACTGTAATGATTCAAGATAATCACCAAATTATTTTTTTTCAAAATTAATCATGTTACAATGATGCTCAATTTACTAATGGAAACAGCCTTTTTAATTTTTTTTAAAGATTTTATTTATTTATTTGACAGGGATCACAAGTAGGCAGAGAGGCAGGCAGAGAGAGAGGGGGAAGCAGGCTCCCCGCCAAGCAGAGAGCCCCATGTGGGGCTCGATCCCAGGACCCTGAGATCATGACCTGAGCCGAAGGCAGAGAGGCTTAACTCATTGAGCCACCCAGGCGCCCCAATAAGGTTTTTTTTTTATTCCTGCAAAGCCAATGTTTTGTTTTGTTTTATTTGTTTGTTTGTTAAGATTTTGTTTATTTATTTGCTAGAGAAACACAGCAAGAGGGAACACAAGCAGGGGGAGTGGGAGAGGGAGAAACAGGCTCCCCGCTGAGCAGGGAGTCCAATGCAGGGCTCGATCCCAAGACCATGGGATCATGACCCGAGCCAAAGGCAGACGCCTAACGACTGAGCCACCCAGGCTCCCCAAAGCCAATGCTTTATGCTCCAAAGAATATCCTGTCCTATCGACCTTGATATTCTACCCTTTGACGTTATGACATTCACCTACAGGCAAATATCAGGGACCTCAGAGAGAGAACAATTACCTTTGGGTCAATATTTCTGTCCGCTATCACAACACAACTTGTTTCTCTTTATTCCTCTGATACGAATCTACCCCGTTGTTTACTAAACTCACAAGCTAGTGCAAAAGGAGCTGTTCTAGATGACGCCAAGTTCATAACACTTTCCGACAGAAAAATTACCATTTTTATTATAAGGTGGAAAAGGATGCTTTCCAAATAGCTCTCTTAGTGGCACTGACGCTGCAGTTTATTCTAACTGGGGGGAGAAAACGGGAGCTGGTTCAGGCTGGGGCTCTTCTGCATACGATGGGACACCTTCTCTTTCTAGTGTCCCCGTGGTCAGACCTGCCCGGTATCAGATGACCCTGGACACGCCGGTCACTTGATTAATGCAAAACAGGTTTAAGTAAAGCCGTATATTCATTTTAAAAGGTCTAACAAAGGCGATTGGGTTATTCTTAAAAACTGCGATGCTGCTTCTAATATGATCCTTTGTTAATATGACTAATCACTGAGAAAGCATAAAACCTAATAGGAGACATGGTTAGGAGGTCACGTATTGAAGTGTTTTCATCATGGAACAACAACAAAAAAATTTAAAAGATCAGATGCATGATCATTTTGAAGCAGCTGACCAGAAAGAGCTCTCAACTCAGGAGCTGGTTTTAAATTCCAGCTCCATCAGGAATAAAATGCATTGAGTGCAACAAGTGTAGTCTTACCATAACTTCCTCTGTCAACTGGGCGGACGTGGGAAAGAGAGTAACGTGTACATAGGTTCAGGAAGACCTGTTTGTATGCTCAGCGGAGAAGGCCTCCCTCTGTGCG
The DNA here is from genome assembly GCA_003697995.1 of Taxidea taxus jeffersonii. Classification (NCBI taxonomy): domain Eukaryota; kingdom Metazoa; phylum Chordata; class Mammalia; order Carnivora; family Mustelidae; genus Taxidea; species Taxidea taxus. Next base: position 26,957 of record ML106017.1, on the reverse strand, counting down.
GGGGAGACGCTGCCAGCATCACACTGGGGTCAGCCCTTCTCTTCCCACTGGACCTCGTGAAACGTTACCTTGGGGTCACAGCAATACCTTCCCTTTGTAGGCTTGGGTATGATTTCCAGTTGTCAGATTTGCTTCATGGGCCTCTAAAAATAAGTGCTCCCCTTTGGACTGGGTTACCTGGGTGTAGGCCAGGCTGGAACTGACCGCGAATCTGGTAAAAAAAAGTTTTACCATAAAAGAGGAAATAAAATAAATAGAATAAAGAGATTAGAAGACTCAGAGTTAAAGCCGGTTAAACTGAGAAAAAAGGGACAGTATAGTTATGTTAAGTCCACACTTTACAGCCCTAAGGCTTGGTGTAAGACACCGCTCTCAACATCCTTAGCTACTCATCAAGACCAAAGGGACTCCGAGGCTCTTGGCACCCCTGGAAGGTACGTGCACCTTTTTGTTGTTGCTCCTGTTCTGTCTTCTTCTTCTGTCACTTTTGGAAAATCATGTGCTGTTAGAGCTCAATTCCATGGTCTTATAAAACTTAAGGTCTCTTTGCTGTGCTGCCAACAAAACCCTCAAGCTATGAGTGAGATTTCTCCAATTTCAACTAGTACACAAATGTATCATCTTAACCTGTATATTCACCCCAGACCTCGACCATATTTTGATCGTTGAGAGTCAGGTTAGAATTCTCCATATCATTAGCTGCATTATTCCCAACCATCCACTGTAAAAGAGGTGAAGAAAGGCTCGTACCTGTGCTCAAAACCTGGTTGGACTGGGGGCACCTGTGGCACTCCATGGAGTGTACCCGGGACGGAAAGAACAGGTCTTCCTACGTGGTCAGTGAGTGGAGTGAGTCAGAAAGCCTCCGAAGCCATTTCTAAAACCAAACCAGGAGAGACTATAGCATTTATTCTTTGGTAATAGCTTCTCTACTTTCTGTAAGTAAAAATACCTTTCTCCCCTTCCCTTCCCACTTGTCCTCTTCTGAGAAAAAAAAAATTGTGATATTTTAGAAATAGAAAACTTTAAGAATATGAATGGCTTGTACAGGAATGTAACTACATTTTGTAGCTAGTGTACTAGTTTACACATGTGCGATCACAATGAGTGAAGTCTTCTGTTAAGTCCCTGATGCACGAATAAGTGTCAACATAAAGACAGTTTCTTGCTACACTGGACACCCATGGCTTTAAAGGGTTAACCTAGAACCCATAGAGTTAAGACTGTGAATGGTCTCTCGTTGAGAACTTCCTGGCTCTGCGTGCTTTTGGAAGGAAGTGCTATAGGATGTAAGAAGAGAAGAACTTTCCAAAGATTGCACACTCAAGTCTTTGGAAAATACTAAAGGTTGCAAACTAAAAAAAGCTGAAAAATTTTGCAGAATCAAATGCATGTAGTCAAGTCGATTACACCTGGTCCTTGGCATCCTCAAACATCCTCATCTTGAATCCCACTTTAGCAATTGAAAATTAAGAACATGAATTTTGTCTGGCTCCTGGAAGCAAGTTCAAGGCCACTTTTCTATAGCTTCCTGCGTCAGCGCTCATCTTGCAGCGTTTATCTGCAGGAGTGCTGGGGGTTGGGGTTATAACTTCAAGCAAGCAGAGCAGTTCAAACTAGCTGTGAGTTTATCAGCTGAAAATAATCTCTCAAAATAATCTCTCCCTCCCTATCAATGCCACGTCACACCATTTGCCCCATCCTTTGTAGGATTTCCACAATTTCTTGGTGCTCTAGGTTTCATTCTTGAAGCAGGTGCACGTTTGCCTTGATCAGAGCTGAGTCACCACGAAACAGATGCTCAATACATCTTAGTGGAATGACAGCACACTCTGCAGGATGGACGTGCTTGCGGGAGCTACTTCCTATGCTGACCGGCATGCCCTCCCTTCAAACACCAATGCAATGGCAGCAGGAGGTGAACTCAGAGAATGTTTACAGTAGGTACCACAGGGGTTAGCCTAATATGCCCCTGGCAACACGGATTGTGAAAAGAAGGATGGCACCGTTTGCAAACATGGAACTTTAGAAAACTTATCTCAAGAGCCAGATCCACACAGGCACAGCCGAATGTCAGAGCACCAAGATTCGGTGCCATTATTCAGACGCGTTCCTTCTGCTTGCTTGCGTCTGTCTGATCCGTTAAAGCATGCCCGTGTCAGTAAAGTCATCCAGCCGTGCGGGCAATGTGGGGCTGATAACACGGAAACCTGAAATCCAAAGAACTTGACCAAGGGTGTCGCTCCATAGAGACACGGTCCTGGTGACCATGAAAATGCCGCTTGCACCGTTCAGAAGTTAGGATGTGCGTTAACGTGCGACTGACTTTAAACTCCATAAATCCAGTGACGTAAGGGTCATGATTATCTTTCTAAACTTTTATATGAAGCCTTTTATGCGGACTTTGGGCAAGCCAAACCCCTTGCCCAGCATCTCACACATGAGTTAGGTTGGTAAGAGGTCTGTCAAGCATTGCCCATCTATCCAGACGCCCCCCAGGAGCCAGAGACAGCAGTCTCTCTGCACGGTTCTATCTCCCCGTCTCCTTCACACCCCGCACCGTCTGCCTTGATTCCTACCACTGCTACTGTCTGGAACCCCCTCTTCCTCATCCAACGTCTTCCCGAGTTGCTTCTAACATGTTCTAACTTCCAACCACACCCCCAAACACTCTCGGGGGATTACTTACAACAAAACCAAGTCTCTATGAAGTTGCTGCTTTCCTACTCAAAGCCCTTCAGAGGTCCCCATCACCTGCATAATCCAACACAAAGTCCTTCAGGAGACCAGAAAAACTGGTTGTCTGTTTCCCTGACTGCCTCTCACTGTGGGACTCATCCCTTAGTCATGTTTTCTCTGCCTAGAATGTCTTTTCCACTCTCCTTCTGGAAAATTCCCCTTCTCCTTTTGGTATCCTACATGATTACCTCTGTGCCTCTGTAACAACCCATGCCTCTCTCCATGACAGCCCTCCTCCTCAGGTTTCATTAGTAATTTATAGACCTATTTCTGGATAACAGTAATGATAGCAAGTGCTATGGACTCGTTAACCTGGCCTGTGCTGTGTAAGGTACTGGGTGAGGTTGACCGTGCTAGCTCATTGTAAATCCCATTCTCTTTCTGACAGATTTAGCAGGATTGTGTCATTTTACAGATAAAGAGATTGATGCCCACATCATTTAATAGCTTGGATCTGCTGCAGATTTAGTACGAGAGTCACAGCCTAGTCCAGGTCGGCTAACTGCAAAGGTGCACACTAAACCAAGACACCAGGGAAGACTCCCCTGGCCTCTGAGATTGGGACTCAGCTGCCTGGAATCGGGGAGTGTGCACGATTGTTGTAGCCTCAGCAGCTCCAAGAGAGCACGTCCTAGACACGCAAGGGAAGTGTGTGTCACATGCTCGAAAGATCCCACGGAAGCTGTAATGGTTACTGTGAGGACAACCTGATGGGGCCAGGAGGTGCCACTCCCATTATTTCTGGGTATGTCTGCCGGGGTTTGTGGATGAGAGTAACATTTGAGTCAGAGGGCTCAGCACAGTAGACTGCCCTCCCCAATGAGGGTCAGCTTATGTTGAGGGATCGTCTAGAAGAAAAGACAGAGGATGAAGGAATCTGTCCCTTTCACTTTGTCTCCCCGTTGAAGCTGGGACACCTGATCTCATCTTTTTCTGCCCTGTGGCTGGGGTCTCTACCATCTACCCTTCTGAGTCTTCAGCCTCTGGACTTGGAATGGACTTGATCACCAATCTTCCTGGGCCGCCAGCTTGCAGACAGCACGCTATGGGACCTCTGGGCTTCCAAAAATAGGAGAGCCAATCCCTCCACTGCACATGTGCGCACACACATGCACACATCCTACTGGTTCTGTTTCTCTGGAGATCCCCCCACACAGACAGGGCGGGAGAATCATGCTTGCACACCAGACCTTAAAACCAGAGACTCTGCCCTTACTTCTTATGACCCTCTTTGGTGCTGTTACAGTACCGTAGGACATATGCACGGCGAGAAACCATCAGGCTTTTTCTAAAGAAGAAACAGGGACGGCGTCTTTGGTGTGCCATGACAGGCACTGGGTGAGTCCCAGGATACGGTAGCACCTCTGGCCTGAATCAGGGGAACATGTCCCATGACTCAGAGGTACTGCAGACTGAGTACCTCTACCTGAACTTCACCGCTACTGGACAGTGTCGCACTACCTACGCTGCCCTGCCGAGGAAAGCTGATGTAATATTACCACTTCATTTTCCTACAGAGAAAATAAGGGGAAGTGCTCATAATTCATTGTGAGTTTTTAAAAAGTCAGTTTATAGTCATTTAAAGGTACAATGCGACCTAATAAAAAACCACATACCTTAAGTAATAATTTACTAGTTTGTTTTTTTTTTAGGAGATTTTATTTATTTGAGAAACAGAGAAAGTGAGCAAGCAGACTGCCCGCTGAGCAAGGAGCCCGATGTGGGGCTCGATCCCAGGACCTTGAGATCATGACCTGAGCAGAAGGCAGATGCCCAGCCGACTGAACCACCCGGGCGCCCCAATTTAATAGCTTTTAATGAAGGTTAAAATACCATTTCCCTATAAGTGCAAAGAAAAAGTGTCTTCAAATATATTCAAAATAGTTATTCTATATGGAACCATCAGTGAAAAAAATGAGGAAGTGACCGTTTTAATTGCACTAGAAATAGTTTTAACCATCCTGAGGTCCAAATCAGAACCCCAGTGGCCCTCTCTCGCAGAGGGAAGTGAGCATCTGCTCTTTGCAGCTTCAGGGTGACCTGCGCTGTGCCCCTGGAGGACAAGGAGAAGAAAGCTACATATTCAAGGTACAAACCACACTCAGTGACTGGAGAGTTTCAACAGAAATAGTCCCCAAACGGACTGAAGCCAGAGAATGCCCGGGGCAAGGCTGGGGGCTGAATGCTTGGCAACCACTTCAGGGAAAGTCAGCGGAGACTCTGCTGTTAAAATGCCCATTGATTAACTCCCTTTACAAAGTAAAAGTGCGATGACTGCGTCTGAAGCTGACCAGGTCCACTGGAATGATCGGTGGTCTACCCCGTGGTGTTCTGTGAAGACCCGGAACTGCAAACAACAGGACACTCTGCTGCCGGGTAAACAAAATCCAACCACATCAGAGAGAAGTCGGAGACACTAGTGGATTACTGTAAACTCCCGTGTGCGTTGTATTCAAATCACTGGTTTCTGTGAGCAAGAAGCTAAGCCAAATTCGCATTACTTTAAGGAGCGTCCTTCTAAAAGTGTGGACCCAGGGAGGACAGTATGACAGCTTAGATGGGGACTGGACCAGACGTGTCCTAAGGCACCTGTATTTTGTAGCACGAGGCCCCTCTTATGAGCAGGACCCATTGTACCTTGAGTCTCCACCATGTGACGCCACCCCCGCCGGGACACCCCCCCCCCCCCCCCACACACCGTCTTCATGGGAAGTCGCCACCGTCGTTGCTTTCCCGACAGGAAGAGCATCAGTCAGATGCCTAGTGGGCAACTTCCTGACCGTGCCGGCTGCGTCACTGGGCGATCCTCCTCGCCTAGCTGCTCCGGGGCATAATGTGGACACTCTTATCTTTATGTGACAGGCTTTGGACAACTTTAGTGCCAAAATTTAGCAGGCTCAGAGCCCCAGGTTCCAGAATTGTTCACAACAGAGGGTTTTCTAAAGCGAAATTTCTCTTTCAGTTCCTACAGGTTTAATGGAAAAACGTCATCCGGCTGAAGAATGTGTACCCGGAGTACAGTTAAGACAAGCACACACGCAAAACAACAAGCTTTAACTGGGATTCCAGTCTGATTTCTGGTTCTCTGAGTGGTTAGGGCAAGGATACGCATGGCTAAGCCCTTGGCTGGGCTGTGTGGAGGTGTGCAAAGGGAGGCCAGGACCAGGATGAAGGAGGGGATGGACAAAGCAGCGTCCCCCACACAGACAGATAACATCAATTCACAGCTTGTGTGCACACAGGGGGTTGGGAAAAGGCAGGGACAAACAGGAGAACTCGGGCAAGATGGCTGATAAATGGTAAAAATGTTCCTTCCGCAAGCAATGCCAGATAGACCGCAGTAAGAGCCCTGTGCACCATCACGCCTTCTCCTCTGCTTTAATGACCCTCGGCAACTTGCAGATTTTCAGTAAAAGACTTCTGGGAGCCAAGGCCTTGCTGTAGAAGTTATCTGGGAGAAATGGTGGGAGAAAAAGCGTACCCCATACAGGGAGCAGTAAAACCGTCGAGGGTCCTACCGGCTAAGGTTGGGGGTACCGGCACGAAACACACCCCAAACATGGTAGAGGAAGCTGACACCTGGAAGTGAAGATTTTATGCACAGTCCTTTCTGTTAGCTTTGCCTCTTCTAGTAATACTAGGAAGACCCAATAGTAATACCCAACAGAACTACTGTGACGGAGTCCACAGGTTAAAACAGCCAGGCTACTTTGGACCACGCGAGTTTCAACAATTTGCTTTCTTTAGGTCACATCATCGCTGTCAGAAGAAACAAATCACTCATTTACAAACGAGAGAATCTCGAAAAGCGAGAAATTAGCTGCAGTTAGGCTCTTAGATCCTGGAGACTAAGAAAGTTGCTCTGAGAGATAAAGGATATAAATAGAAACATTTGAGACATTTATAATAGCAAGAAGATACCGCATCCCTTATCTCACATCGAGCAAACACTTTACTATTCCGGAAGCCCTTCGCAGTAATTCTCACTCTGCAGCTCTAGGATGCCATTATCTTTACCTGTAAAGAATCGGATGATCATATGTGCACTTGCCTGCTTCCTGGGCTGTGTGACATGCAGTTTCATTTATTATTAGCATGACTCTGGGGAGCATTTTCTCTATTTACATTTTATAGGTGACGAAAATCTGAGCGAGCTGCTCACATTTACACAGCAAAATTAGTGGTAAAATGCATGGTTTTTGCTTTCTGGTCAGAGGATCTCCCTCATGCACACTTTCCCCCAAATTCTTACTTTCTATGCAGAAAAATCATTTGAAATGTTAATTATCTATTTGATGTAATATGAATCAGCTTTATGCAGAAGGCCTATTCTGTCGTACAGGTGCATTGAGTGTAGACGGCGGAGACGCCCTTGGTCAGCACCGAGAGCTGTTGCCTGGGGAACTCTGACTGGAAATACAAGCAGGATTGTTCCTGACTGGCCCGCCAGGTGGGCCCTGGAGTGTCACAGACGGGCTTAGACTGGTCACTTCCATAGGCTTTACCTTCTGTCTTTGACAGGAACTTGTTCTGTGTTCAAATTCATGTGGTTAACGTGCTGAACATTTAATAAATTTAATACATTTAATTTAATAAAATTTAATTTTATTTTATTAAATAAATTTATTAATATTTATTTATTATCATATTTATATTATATAAATAATAAATAATAAATATTATATTTATATTATATAAACAATATATATTATATTTATTATAAATATTTATTATTTATTTATTGACATTTAATTTAAAATTTTATTAAATAAATTTAATAAAATTTCAGTCGTAACTGTTCGTTCCCGGTTAAGTTACAAAATGGCAGTAAGGCGGCTTTTGCCTCTTAAACCTATACCGTGTGCTTTCAAGATTACCCCCACTCTGCAAGTCGGCCCATGTGCCGCACACCTACCGCGTACATTAGGATCCAGGCCGATGACAGCTCAGTGAGGCGGGACAGAGAACCCGCACTGTAAAGGGGGCCACTGTAGCATTTCCATCAATAAATAGTGCACTCAAGAAAAAAGTCTGCCTCCAGGTATAAATCAGCTTTTTGAATTGAATAGCGGAAGGAGATTATCTAAACATATAAAAAAGAATGCTTGTTTACTAATCTTTTCTCTTTTTTAAAAGGTTTTTTAAAATTTTTTATTTATTTGACAGATCACAAGCCGGCAGAGAGGCAGGCAGAGAGACAGGAGGAAGCAGGCTCCCCGCTGAGCAGAGAGCCCGATGCGGGGCTCGATCCCAGGACCCTGAGATCATGACCTGAGCCGAAGGCAGAGGCTTCAACCCACTGAGCCACCCAGGCGCCCCTAATTTTTACAATATATACACACTATTAAAAATTTAGAACATAAATAAACTATTTGTATATATCTCCATGTAAATATTTACATATTGTGAGAGAGTGTGTGTGCGTAAATGTGTGTATATGTGTGTGTGTGTCTGTGTATCCAGAGAGAAATTAACATCAAATTAGACTTAAGATTATCCTCAAAAATCTCATTTCTATCCTATTCTCAGGATCTCGGAAGTGAGATTTCTCTCCATTTTCTGGATACGATAAAGCCAATAAACATGATTCCTGTTAATACGTAACATGTGTTACATTTTTAAGGTGACTTACCAAGACGTCACTATTATTTTTTAAAGGGGGTGTGATTCCTTTTCCAGTTTATTTTTAGGAAAGAATCCTAACCAGGGGTGACAACATTATATTGGACCTTGTGGGGATAAGCATAGGAGACTACGCAGAAGGCTTCCCGTTCTGGCCTCTCACTCAGCACCTCCCGCGAGGACAGCTGTTTATCTGGGTCCCCTTCCTCATGCATATTCATGCGTGTATGAGTGGGTCTGTCCAGTGGATCTCTGGGCTGCCCTCCCTCTAACACTGCTCATTCCTCGAACCCTCTCAACACCCCAGAAATGACCGTTCCAGTGCCACCGCACGGCTGTAGGTCCCCCAAACTCATCCCACCTGTCGTCTGTGGCTGGCACCCGCCAGGCTCGCCAGTGGTTAGGGTTCTGCAGCTCTAAGCCTAGTCTCCCTCAGTTCTGCTCGAGGCCCCGGCTGGTTGCTCCCGAGAAGCTTCCGCTCAGCACTCTCGGCAGCGCAATGCCACAGCCCTCCACGGAGCGCCGGGATGTCCTTGCTCCCGAGCCTCTCGTCCCCTCGCCAGGCAGCTGGCATCCTTTATTGTATCGTGAAGCTACGGCTGCAATGGCCGTTTCCTTCCACCCAGCAGACTCACAGATAGAAGACACCAGGCACCGAGCAGGGTTCCAGAGCGACGACTCTGTAAAACCTGTCTGGGGATTCCGGGCTTCTGGCTTCCTCCGTCTGGCACTAGAAGTGACTGCGTGTCCCGGGCAGGTTGTGCCCCGCAGCCCCGGTGATCTCCTGCCTGCAGCAACGCGCGGCGTCTGGACGCCGGCATCCGCCCCGCAGCGGGGACACCGTGGATCCCGCCTTCTGACCGCTTTGTGCATCACTTGACCGCAAATTACCGCGAAGGCAGAATTCGATGAGACCTTTCCATCCTGACTCTCCAACACCTTTCAGCTTTATGTCGTATTCTTTTACTGCTGAGTAGGTCATAAATAAACGGGAAGAAACACTTGAGATAAAGCCATGAGTCCGGAGTCTGGCTTCCCTGTTCGGTACTGCTGAGGGCGAGTGATGAGAGATCTGTCACCTTGGGTCTTGCATCTCTTCGGGGGTGATGACATCAAGGTCAGCGTAAGCGCACGATGAGATATTAGATTATGAAGGACTCTGGAAAACAAGAGCGCTCTTCAAAGGAGCGATCTGCTCCCACTTCCAGCTTCCTATTTAAGTCGAAAGGACAGAGTACAAGGTGGCCCACACTTTGTGCCATTCAAAAGAAGCTATTGTGTGAATTTAGACAGATGTATTTAGCAAGTATCAATTTACTGCCTCAAAGAGCTTACAGTACAAGGGGACCTATGGAAGGAAAATGGCTTACCGGACGTTCACAGACCCATGCAGACGAGGGCACCCGCCGTGAAGGGGAGGAAGAGAAAATACAAAACATCTAACGCGGTCTGCTGTGCTAGGGAGGAAATGTCTTTGTCTCCTGTGACAGTGTAAGGCTGCACAAGGTCTAAGTCAAAAAGCCTTATAATTGTGTCTGTCACTTAATAATTGATAACCTGAGGGCTCCCCTTTTGGGGAAAAGAGAGAATGCGTGCAGATCTACCTTACATAACCCTAAGAATAACAGACACAAAGAACACTGACATGGTTTGCACAGAGAAAATAAAAGGGAGTTTGCAAAGTAGGCAATGAGATACAATTGTAGGTCACTAAAATGCTTCTGATTTACTAATACTGGTCGGATAGTGCACACTCAAGAAATATTTGTTGAAGTGACATGTTTTTCTAAATTCCAAGCCTATTTAAGATAATAGCAATTTTTGTTCCAGGAATGAAGCGAGCTGGGCTAGTGCTATTCTAGACACACAACTGAACGTTTCCGCGGTAAGAAGCCTACGGCTCACGTGGCATTGGCCCTACCCCGCTCACTCGTAAGCGCCTGCGTGAACTGGCTTACTCAATCCTTGCAACAGTTGTGTGAGATAAAGGCACTCTTGTCCCCACATGCCATGGTGAAGGCACAGAGGCACAGACTACATAATTTGCCCAAAGTTACTTTTTCTGCAATTTGGGAGCCAGATGCCTGAATCAAGAAAGGATGAGAAATGACCACAGGGTGGAACTAGGGGGAAAACCGTTATGGGTCTGAGTGGCCAGAACACGAGTGGACCCTTGCACTGGAATCCGAATCTGTAGGACTGTGAGCCCACGGTGTTACACTTCCACACTGTCTTAACTCCTCTGCTACAGATGACTGTTTCATTATTTTTTTTTTATTTTATTTACTTATTTTAGGAAGAGAGAGAGTGTAGGGGGTGGGGGGAGGTGAGGAAAAGGGAGAGAAAATCTCAAGCAGACTCTGTGCTGAGCGCGGAGCCCAAGTCAGGGCTTGATCTCACGACCCTGAGATCATGAGCTGAGCCAAAACCAAGAGTCGACGCTTAACCCACTGACCCACCGAGGCGCCCCTTGATTGTTTCATTTTTAACTAGGACTTGCCTCCCTGGCAGGAAACTTGGTTGGGAAATGAAAATACGATTGAATAACTATTTTCTTCTACTGAGTAGGAGGAAAAATCTGATCTTGTGTCCAACACTTCAACGGTTAAAAAAATCCAACCTTAAACTTTGCCTTAGAATGAGTGTTTCTATTTTGTAAAACCAAACATTTTTCAGATAATGACAAGATTTGACTTTGAACACTCTTGTGCAGACACTTTAATAACAAGCATCCAAAATAACTTGGGAGATTTTAAGCTAATCTCTTCATCAAGGGATGGCTGCTTTTTCATGTCACAGCAGAAACATTCTATGGTCTCAGTCCTGCCAACGGTCACCCAGATCGTCACACTAAGTTGTGTAGTGAGCGCTACATATAATGATGTACAAGGACACAGATTAAATAGAGTTGTCTTCAGTAGGGCAATAAAGGAAGAAAAGTGTCCTTCTCTCACCCTCCTGTCCCCAGGGACTGCAGGAATGGGGTGCTGAGGAGCACACAGAAACGGGGTGCTGAGGAGCGCACGTGCTAGGTGCTCTGGCTTTGCACATGGCACCCACTGAGCCCCTGGTCCAGGTATGTATCAAAGAAGCCTGATGAAGTCAGGAGCCCGGTGGTCCAGTTCCTCAGAGGAGCTCCAGAGATCCCTGCACGGATGGGACTGGAATCAGGCTGGCTCGGATTTGTCAGAGCGTGATGATCACCTGACCCTGACGGGAAGACTCTGTAGCTCAAACACCCAGAGGCAGGGCACTGCGGAGGGGAAAAGGAGGTCGAGTTTTATATCCGTCCTAAGAGCACTGTGATTGAAATGACACCAAAATCTTTGTTTTCCCTAGTTTTGGGAAATGACTGAAAGTCGATGGGCTTTGGAAATGCTCTCTGCTTTCTAATGAGGTCTCCAAATGGCTTTGGAAACTTTCTGCTCTCGAGGGTTACCAGAAAACTTGAACGAATGCAAAGGAAAAAATGGCAAGTAAGTAAAATCACTCAACAATTCTCCGAAGTGAAGTTTGGGAAAGAAAAGACCAAAGCATATGTACACTCACTCTTTCATGGAGCATTTTTGTACATTTGAACATTATAAAAACTGCCCTGAGGAATAATACAGGGAGTGAGTGACAGATCGCCCTCAGTGGGTGTGCAATCTGGTGAGCAAATTTCCGTTCCGCTCAGGATGTTCAAATGGGTTTTTCTTTTCTTCTTCCTCTTTCTAATCTCGGTCAAATTCTTTATCTACTCTGTATGTAATTGAAACAAATTCCCTGCCATTTGTTCATTTCAAAGTTAAGGAATGACTTCCCTGAATGCATCAAATGTTCATTTCAAAGTTAAGGAATGACGTCCCTGAATGCATCCCCGAACATTCTCTCAGTGACCCGGGTTAGAAATGACGGGGACTAGAAGCGGTGTTTGCTACTAAAGGACACCAAGGAAACACCTGCATGGGACCTCAGACATACTGGGTGCTTGGCAGGTAGGGCACCCGCCACAGATCATAGACCTACGCATTTCAGTCTGACGATGGATGGCTGTGTCAGGCTTTGGCCAGGAAATGGAGACAGTGTGCAATGTTGGGAGGAAACAAGTTATGGCTCCAAGTAGCCACACCAGATCCAACCATGGTAATGTTTGGATGCACGAAGTAATGATTGTACACTTTGATAATGATAAACATTAAAATTTTAATGATAAGCATTAAAATTAATGACTTGAAGAAAACAATAATAGAGTATACACTTAGTAAGTATATGTTCTGTGTAAATTTATATAGACTTCTTTTTTACCCATATGTGTTTATACATACATCAGTTCTTACCCGAGCTTAAAACTCCTCTTATATAAAATAGAGTTTATGGTTCTTACCTCTCAAGACTGTGAGGATTATGGAATTTTATCGAAATGAGCAACTTGCAACTGGTTGTCCTATTATGGGTGTGTCTGACCCAATAGTAACTAGGGGACGTGGTCCAGACATTTAGGGGCTCTTTCTGCATGCAAGGAGCCTCTAGACCAGAATGGAGGTAAACAAGTTACTGCCAGTGGTCCAACCCCATTGCCTGGTTCTGCAGAAGACTGGTTTTCCCATTTCTAAATGGTTCAAAAAATATCAGAAGCTAAATAATGTTTTGTGTCAAGTGAATGTGTGAAATGTAAAGGTCAGAGTCTACACGTAAGGTTTAACTAGAACACAGAAGTGTGGCATGTTGACATCCCGTGCCTCTCTCCTGCTCCCACAGCTTGGGCAGAGCCAGAGAATGAGGATCTTCATAGAAAAAGTCTTGCTGAGCCCATCTCAAAGGTTGAAGGAAAACGTTTCCTGGAGGCAACCGTAGCCCCAGTGATGGTCCCCACCCAGAAAGAGACCTTGTTTTGGTTTGTGTTCTGTTAGATGTAGCCGTGGGGGAAGAGATGGCTTAAAGGACTTCTTAAAGCAGCCTAGTACCCTACAGCCTGACGTCTTCCCTCTCCTTCTCTCCCACACCCCGGAGTCAGGACTGGGGCCAGCTCTCCTGGCCAGGTATTCACAGCTGCACAGACTGAACCCCCCACCTTGGCTTGACCAAATCTAGGTCAGACTCCCCTTCTCCCCGGCCCTGGCTGGCCGTCCATGTTAAGGAGTCACGAGGGAACCCAGTACGTCCCCACCTGACAAACCTTTCTGAGACCAAATGACCACACCAACCGGAAGCCACGCTCTGGAAAACCACCTGAGTCAAGCTGTCCAGGTGCCTCCACGGCTTGCTTAATCTCCCCTGAAGTTCCAGCTAACCCTACTTATGCCCTTGCCCCATGCAGAAAACCAAAACAGAACAAAAATCCCCAAACCCCTTCCTGTTGGATAATGAGCTGTATTCAGACTCTACAGTCCTAACACTCTCCCTGGGGCCACCATCTTCTCCAATGAAATCTTTTACATCTGGACTTCTTGATTTGCTAAGTTCAGCTCACGGCACACCGATGTCAGCCCTTCACGCTTGTATTTGTGTACGTGGACTTTCATCCAGGCTAGGAGAGAGTGATGGGAGGGTGGAGGGGCTCATCCTCTGAGGCCACCTGCACTAGATGGTTTGTCAAGCTCTGGGTTGAAGAATGCAGCTTCTAACGCAAAGGGAGACAGCTCTTCCCCCAATAGTACTTTCATGACAACCTACTACGTTCTACCCTGGGCATGACGGAAGAGTCCATTCTCCTTCCTCTTCTTGTTGTCAACTTTGTTTTAATGATAGTATTAATATTAATAACTTAAAGAAAACAATTATAATGTATACTCAGTAAATTTCTTTCACATGTAAGTTTACATAGACTTCTTTTTGATTGGTATGTGTTTACACACACATCAGTTTTTATCCGAGCTTAAATCTCCTCTTACATAAAATAGAGTGGATGGTTCTTACCTCTCAAGACTGTGTGAGGGTCCCTGTGAGGTCCCAGGCATAGAGGAACACTAGCAGAAGTGACAAGTGTTCCTCACCCACAGCCACTGTTCTGCAGGCACTACGTGGACCATCCTGGTCTCATCTAAACTTTTCGAGTAAAACCATCATCCTCATTTTAGAGGAGGAAAATCTGAGGTACAGGGAGTCTTAGAAGTTACCCAAGATTACTGCAAATGGTGGACTCAGAAATCCAACGAGAGCTAGTCTACCCCAGAGCCTGACTTCTCCAGCCCTCACTGTTCCAATATCACAGCCAAAAGGAATGTAATCATGGGAAATAGGACTTCATACACCTTTTTCATGGACGTGCAGTGCAAAAGTGCTTTAATCATTAGAATAACATTTAGTATATATTTAATTTGTGCCTTAAAGATTATAAAAGCTAAATCAATGTCCACTGACACTACTTATTATAGGCAGGAAGTATTTTTAAATTAAATTTAATAATTATAAGTTTTAAATGTTCAAGTTATGATTTAAAAAAATTGAAATGTAAGAAAATGTACAAATTTGGATAATCATTTTTCTAAAGTCAAATTCCATCACAAAAAATAAGAACTATGCTGATTTTTAGAAAGTAGTGATTTTTTTAAAAAGATTTTATTTATTTATTTGACAGAGAGAGAGAACAAATAGGGGAAGCAGTAGAGGGAAGAGAAGCAGGCTCCCCGCTGAGCAGGGAGCTGGATGAGGGACTCGATCCCAAGACCTTGAGATCATGACCTGAGCCAAAGGCAGATGCTTAACAATACAAAGCTCATAAATAAACCCATGATTATATGGCCAATTAATCTTCACCAAAGGAGGCAGAAATATGTCATGGGGAGGAGACTGGTGTCTCTTCAACAAATGATGTTGGGAACACTGGACTGCTGCATGCAAAAGAATGAAACCGGCCCGCTTTCTTACACCACAGACAAAAATAAAATCAAAATAAATTAAAGACCTGTGAGACCTGAAAACATGAAATTCCCAGAAGAAAAGATAGGCAGCGATCTCTTTAATGTCAGCTATAGAAACCTCTGTCTGAATATGTCTCCTGAGGCAAGGAAAACAAAAGCAAAATTAAACTATTGGGACTGCACCAAAAAAAGCTTTGTAAATGATATATCTAATCAGGGGTTACATTCCAGGGGTGCCTTGTGGCTCAGTTGGTAAAGTGTTGCCTTCCGCTCAGGTCATGAGCCCAGGTTCCTGCGATGAGTCCTGCATTGCTCTCCTTCTCAGTGGGGAGCCTGCTGCTCCCTCTCCTTCTGGCCTTCACCTTGCTCATTCTCTCTCTATATGTATCTCAAATAAATAAATAAAATAATTTGTTAAAAAAGAGGTTATATCCAAAATATATAAAGAATTTATACAACACCAAAAAAATCCAATTAAAAATTGGCAGAAGACAAAAATATTTTTTTTTTAAGGAATACATAGAGATGGTCAATAAGCACAGGAAAAGATGCTCAACATGACAATCATCAAGGAAATGCAAATCAAAACTATAATGAGGTATCACCTCACACCTGTCAGAATGGCTAAAATCAATAACACAAGAAATAACAAGTGTTGGTGAGCATGTGGAGAAAAAGGAACCCTTGTGTTCCGTTGATGGGAATGCAAACTGGTGCAGCCACTATGGAAAACAGTGTGGAGGCTCCTCAACAAATTAAAAGTAGAATCACCATATAATACAGTAATTCCACTACCAGGTATTTACCCCAAGAAAATGAAAAAAAAATAATTTGAAAAGATATAGGCACTTTTATGGTTATTGAAGCATTATTTACAATTGCCAAGGTATGGAAGTAGAGCAAATGTCCATCAACTGAGGAAGCCATAATGAAGACGTGGTATATGCATACAATGGAGTATTATTCAGCCGTATAAAAGAAAGACAATCTTCCCATTCCCAACAACATGGATGGACCTGGAGTGTACAATGCAAAGTAAAATAAATAAATCAGAGAAAAACAAATACCTTATGATTTCACTCATATGTGGAATTCAAGAAACAAAATAGATGAACAAAGAAACAAGAAAGAAAAAAGAGACAACCAAAAAAACCCACAAATGTATATATAGAGAATAAACTGGTGGTTGCCAGAGTAGGGAGGATGGGTGACATAGGTGAAGGGAATTGAGTCCACAGATCCTGCTGAGCACTGAGAAATGCACAGAATTGCTGAACTGTTATATTATAACTGAAATTAATACATTTTATGCCAATTATACATGAATTATAAAAAATGAAACAAATTAAAAATAACACACACACACACACACGCACACATATAAAGATATCATTTACTTATTTATTTGAGAGAGATCAAGAGTGTGAGAGAGCACAAGCAATGGAGAGGGAGAAGCAGGCTGCCCATCCAGTAGGGAGCCCAACGTGGGGCTCGATCCCAGGACCCCAGGATCATGACCTGATGATGGCAGATGCTTCACTGACTGAGCCACCCAGGTGCCCCTAAAAGGTAATATATTTAAGTAAGAAAATAAAAGATAGTCATATCAGGTGTTTTTGCAAGGCTCAACCCATTTTCTGGAAATAAGAAAAGCATTCTGCCTATGCAAGGGTAAATAGCTGTTTTGGTAGCTTTTGTATGTTGGAGATATGTAAAGTGTCCCTGACACATTTACAGATATGTAAATATACACATATGTCATGTTTCTTGTTCTGCATGAAGGCAAAGCCACCTTCCGTACTATGGACATCACATCTTAGCTGCAGGCACTGTGAAGGCACTTCTGCTCAGGTGAGCACACACGTCTGTACACAGCCCCACCCCTCCGTCTATCAGCCTCCTGCTTGTGGGGATTTGCAGTTATTTTCAACAACATCATACTGACTGTTTCCTTTGCTGTGCAGAAGCTTTGAATCTTGATGAAGTCCTAAAAGTTCATTTTCGCTTTTGTTTCCGTTGGCCTTTGGAGACATGTCTTGAAAGAAGTTGCTGAGACCGATGTCAAAGAGGTCACTGCCTATGTTCTCCTCTAGAGGCAACCCACGGAGTGGGAGAAGATACTTGCAAATGACACTACAGACAAAAGACTGATACCCAAGATCTATAAAGAACTCCTCAAACTCAACACACCCAAAACAGACAATCATGTCAAAAAATGGGCAGAAGACATGAGCAGACAGACACTTCTCCAAAGAATGGCTAACAGACACATGAAACAATGGTTATCATCACTAGCCATCAGGGAGGTTCAAATTAGAACCACATTGAGATACCACCTTACACCTGCTAGAAGAGCCAAAATTAATAAGACAGTAAACAACGTGTGTTGGAGAGGATGTGGAGAAAGGGGAACCCTCTTACACTGTTGGTGGGAATGCAAGTTGGTGTAGCCACTTCGGAAAACAGTGGGGAGATTCCCTAAGAAATTAAAAATAGAGCTTCCCTATGACCCTGCAATTACACTACTGGGTATTTAACCCAAAGATACTAATGTAGTGAAAAGAAGGGCCATCTGTACCCCAATGTTCATAGCAACAATGGCCGGTCACCAAACTGTGGAAAGAACCAAGATGCCCTTCAACGGATGGATGGATAAGGAAGATGTGGAAAATATATACTATGGAGTATTATGCCTCCATTAGAAAGGATGAATCCCCAATTTTTGTATCAACATGGATGGGACTGGAGGAGATTATGCAAGTGAATAAGTCAAACAGAGTCAATTATCATATGGTTTCACTTACTTGTGGAGATTAAGGAATAACAGGGAGGACATTGGGAGAAGGAAAGGATAAGTGAATTGGGGGAAATCTGTGGGGGAGAGGAACCATTAGAGACTGTGGACTCTGAGAAACAAACTGAGGGTTCTGGAGGGGAGGGGTGTGGGAAGAAGTGAGCCTGGTGGTGAGTATTACGGAGGGCACGTATTGCATGCAGCACTGGGTGTGGTGCATAAACAATGAATGCTGGAACATTGAAAAAATAAAATTAAATAAATAAAAACAACATCATACTGAATTAAATCAGTCTTACGTTGATAAAAATACCATCTTACTGCTGCTCTGCTGTTGCTATAAACTAAACACAGGAAAAGAAGAATGATAAGGGCCTCTAGTTTAAAAAAGTGTCTTTAAAAAAGAAGCTCTAAAAAATCTCATTGCAATTGTTTTCTGCTAAAGAAATGGTATGGCTTGATGTCATTACATACATCATCAGACTTATTTATAAGATACTATACAGCATTCTGTGCAAACATCAAAAGAAATTAAAGTATTTGCCATTCCTTAGAATGCACTCTTTTTACTTCTTCTTCCCATTCATGCTCATTATAGGCCTGCTTGAAAACTGAGTAATCTAGGTTCTAAGGGAATGTCAATAATTTTGTAGATAACTTTTTGAAACACAGGATAAAAGCTAAGACTGAAGAGGGCTTGCCCTGTTATGCTTTACATATCCCATTTAATTCCATCAACAACCCTACTCTATTGGGACCTAGTTTGTAATGACCCTTAGCAATGTTCCATAACCTTCCTTATATAAACTGTTAAGTGAAGAATTAGGACTTAAATCCAGGTCTCTTTGACTATAAAAATGTAGACTTTTAACCACAGAATTGGAAGAAACCTTCAAGATAACCTTGTCATTCCTCCTCAATTTCTCAGAAGAGAAAATTGAAACCGAAAAAGAGTTACATGGATCGTTCAAGGTCATGCAGTTACGGAGCTCAAAGAAAAAGGACAAGATTCAAGGTGACTGATCACACCCTGTGTTTTCCTGCCACTCCACACTGTCTCCTATAGGGATCACCAAGCAGTGACTTGTGATACGGACCTAAACGTACAATGTCAACAAGTTTAATATGTTCCTTCCAACAAAAACAAGAGCAGTAAAAATTATTACAATTTAGCCGATGGAATCTGCAGTGTACTATAAGGAAAAGAAGGCTGACATTTTTACTGATTCTGAAATTAGTATCAAGCAATGACATTCAACAGTTTTGAGCTATGTAAAACAGATAAGTTTCATTTGTTTTTACCTGTTTCTGGTGAGATATGTCACTGAGTTACTTCTTTTTCTGCAGAATTTAATCCTCCAACCTTTATTTTGGAAGATTTTATAATGGTTTACTAAGTGAAGACTTCATCACTTTCTATCTCTTGCATTTAAATATTCAGTAACTATAGTATGCAACATGCCTTTAAAAGTAGTTTCGTTATGGCAGCATTGTACATTCTGACTCTCCATTATATATCTGCATACGACTTTGCTCAACTAAGCAATTTTCTTTAATGTCAACCTTGATGAACAAGTAAGCATTAAGGCAACATTTAAACACTAAAGTAATACATGGTTAAATGCATCTAAATAAACTAAGCCAGGGAAGACATCATAATTAGTTTCAGTGCCTGCTTTGAGTAAATTTTCTTTCCAAAATTCCATATGTGTTTTTTAATTGTTACTTTACCCGAATTCATCTAAGAAACATCCTACAATTAACCACAGTGGATTTTCCAATAATAAAGTTTGCTAAATAAAACTCAGCAGAGTTTAATGGATTCACATTACTACAAAAGACATTTTATTTCTTATGTTTCTTAAATTTTGATCTGCAAATGTGTTCAGTGCTATCTTTGAGATCAGTCTTTGAGAAAGTATAATCGATATGACATTAATAAAAGAAATTAGAGGTGAATTCGGGACTTATCAAAAATTGTTTCAACCAGTTTGAGAAATAGTTTTGCTTCTCAAAATTTAACACAATTACCATAATGTTCAATTTAGAAACTTTAATTTCATTTTACTTGTTACTTTGATTTTTATCCTTCCAAATCACAGTGTAACATCACTTTTATGAAACATTGTCTAAACCTACACCATAACTTTGGTGTCAATTAAATTCCAGATAAACCTCAACTCTTTTAAACAGATTGTTATTTCAAAGCTCTCTTGATTATCTACGTGTTTTAAGTGAGGTAAAATCCAAAGAAATAATTAAAAACAAAGTTAAGCACAAAAATGGTAAAATATTTTAAGTCGGGTACGATCATCAGGATGAATTAGTAGAACCAATATTGCTAAGCTCAGCAGGCTTGGGAATGTGGTGACTTGCTAAAGTGTAATTCTGCATTAATTTTCTACATTTATACATTGATTCAAAGACACTGATCTCAATGTAATTCAGTGAAAAGGAAAATATTGGCTTTGAATCAAAGTTCAATTACTTACTTGTTATATGACTTTCAGGGTCTTACATAAATACTCTAGGTTTTTTTGTTTTTGAGGAGGGGAAAGAAATACAGTATTGAAGGATAACTCTGAACACAGGGAAACCAAATAAACATAATAAACTGTAAGTGAGTTATTCCATTTTTCTTTCCTTCTATAAATGTTATAGCACTAACAATCCAACATTTACATAGTTGTAAAAAATAATTTTAAATTTCACCACACCGTAATTTACAGTTTAAAATTTAAGTATTATAAATAATTATAGGACTTTAGAGAATTCATATTTAGAAGAGAAATCATTTTTAGAAGAAAAAAATGTTGAGAAATAACCAAAATATTAGAGAGAAGTTAAAAAAAAACAAAACAGATTTGAACAAAATGGATTTTTGTTAGTGTTTAAAGATGGCAGGGATTAGAACATCCAAAGATTTAGTCATAAAACCACAGATGTCTTCTTAAAGCACACACAAGGTGGGCAGCAGAAATGTGTACCTTTAGGTCGCTAAATCTAAGGTAGGTGAGGGCACAATGTGACCTCTGAAATGACAACACCCTTGGGGTTTGTTCAAGGAATAAATCTCTAATCCGATCATCTGCAAACCCCACTAACTCTTGCAACATCCCTGAGCTAAATACTAGATATAAGCTGATACATATAGATACAGATGACACTTACTCAATTTGTAAATGACAGACATTTTTACTTCAAATTGTTAATTTTAATATTGATCATTAAAACAAATCTTGCAATTTTGCATATACTTTAGACATTTCTATTACCTCATTCATTTTACCTAATTGGATTCCAAATCTCTTATTAATTTTACTCTTAGTGATGATGTCACTGAGGAATACTGTCTATTGGAAATATAATATGAGCCTTATGCATTATTTTAAATTTGTAGTCATCTCACTGAAAGGCAAATGCAAAAAAGTAAAAGTAAACTTTAACAAGATATTTTGCTTATTCTAATATATCCAAATCACTATCGTTTCAATACGTAATCCATATAAAAAGTTATTAATGGGACATTTCACATTCTCTTTTTCATGATAGATGTTTAAATACTCTATGTATTATATACTTAGAGCATATCTTTGGATTCTCAATTTTCAATGATTAAAGTGATAGGTAGTTGTAACAAAAGGATGAACTGTGTTTAATGACAAAATATTTTGCAATGCTTTTCTTTTTTAATTTAAATTCATCGTCATGAAAAGTACGTACAATTTAAAATTTAGTTATTCAGTTAAACTAGATTTAATGCACTCGATTGCCATATGTCACCAGTGGCCACCATATTGAGCAGAACCTTCTGGAAGACTATCCTTTCTGTTCACCTATAGGTAGATGTTTATGCAACTTTTTTGTGTGTTCACCACATAAAAGGCAAGTGAGTATTAGAAAACCACAGTAAAGGAGAAAGAATGAATCAGTCCTTAAAATAGATGTCTATAAATGTAAAACACTTAAGTTCATATATAAACCCAAGTTATTACTCATTTTATATTTTGTTTTCTATCTAAAGCTAAAAGAAGGTGAGGAGGGAAAATTTTCTAGAGGACCTGTGTTTTGCCAAATCTATGATTTTTGCAAAAGATTTTCTTTGAATGGGAGAAAATTGATTTCTCCTTGCAGTTTGAAAAACTTGTGTCTGTAAATCACTTTGTATCTCTGCTTAATACCTTGCTTGTTTCTGTAGAGAACAACCTTTTATATAAATCAGAGGTATCTAAATAAGTCTTAGTAAAGGTTGCCTGGTAACTGTCCAATTTAAAAGAAACTACTTTAAATTACCTTAAAGCATCTCAGGTCAAAGCACTAATGTTAAGGGAATGCTGGAATGGCAAAGGAAAGGTGGTGATTTGCAGTCTATGTTAAGAAGAGTAGGCGGGGGTTGCCTGCGTGGCTCAGTGGGTTAAAGCCTCTGCCTTCAGCTCAGGTCATGATCTCAGGGTCCTGGGATCGAGCCCTGCACCGGGCTCTCTGCTCAGCAGGGAGCCTGCTTCCTCCTTTCTCTCTGCCTGCCTCTCTGCCTGCTTATGATCTCCTTCTGTCAAATAAATAAACAAAATCTTAAAAAAAAAAAAAAAAGAAGAGTGAGCAGGGGTGGGTGCCAGGGTGGCTCAGTTGGTTAAGTGTCTGACTCTTGATTTTGACTCAGGTCATGATCTCGGGGCGCTGGGATCAAGCCCCAGTAGGTGCACACTCAGCAGGAAGTCTGCTGACTCCTTCTGTCCCTCCCTCTGTGCACTCTCTTCTCTCTCTCTCCCACAAATAATGAAGAAATATTTTAAAAAAAGAAAAGTGAGCATATAAATTTTCTAAGACTTACTTAGTTACCTCTGACTTAAATAAGAGCATATTTTCTATAGAAATTAACAGCTAATATCCCATTATGTGAATTGAATAAAGAGTATGTGAGGGTAGAGAGATCGTCCCCTGTTTAGAAGATGGAGGTCGGTTCACTGTAAAGATAGTAGGTATGTGACCTGATGAAAATGATGAATATTCTTGATCCTAAGGACTAATCAAAATATACAGTATTTTAAAACATTATTTCTGTAACCTCTCATAATGTAATGCCTTTTAAATAGTTATATGGCAAAAATGACACAAAAAAAGGCTCTAACATGAGACTTGCTTACAATAAGGTATAGATGGAGAACACGTGGGCAAGGAGAAGAGGAGCTTCACGGTGACGCCAAAGTCAACAACTGTGTGCAGGCTGGACATCCTCTCTAGGGCATCACTCCATAATTAAAAAATGTATGCACTGGGATGCATCCTATTTCCAAACAAAAAATCAAACCCAACAGTCATCTGATGTCACTTCGTCCTCAAGCTCAGTTCCACCTCTCTTCTGCCTTCATAAGGAGACCATAACCCCTTCCACAGCCTCTCAGGGTCATCTCACACAGTCTCTCTGTCATCTCAGCACTCCACAGTTCTGCTCAAGGTGACTGGTGACTTCAGTTCTGCCCGTACTGATCAGTTTCAGTCCCTATGAATTAGTCTGTAATTTCTGACATGACATCATCTCTATAGTCAGGACAGTTTCCTCCTAGCTCATGGGCCACTTAGTCCCACCCTTCTTTGTTCGTTCCTCCGTTTCTCTCCAACGTCTTCTTGCTGGAGAGCTCTGGGCTCAGTGCTTGAAGCTCTTCTCTTTCCTACTAAACTCAGTGGGTGACCTCGTCCAGTCTGGTGGTGAAAATCCCACCTACACGCTTACAGACTCCTAATACCGTGCATCTGGCCAAGACCTCCTCTGGGAAAGTCCAGCTGCATACCCCCTGTGCTGCGATATCTGGTGGGCACCTGAGACTTTGTACGTCCAGAATGCAATGCCTCGCTTCCTCTTCTCCCTTCCTCCTCTTATCTAGATAAATGGCATCCACGTCTTCCCACTTGTGTCAGTCCAAAACCTGGGGCCATTAAATACATTCTCAATTTCCTTACATCTTATCTTCAATCTTTCAGCAAACCCCACCAGCTTTCTTCAAAATATATCCCAACAGGACCACCTCTATCTCTGCCATGTCTCTGTTTTCTTCTCTAGTAGACAAAGGAGTAGCCTCCAAAAAAATCTTGCTTTTGACCAAGCTCTGCTATACTCCACACAGCCACAAAGAAATCCTGTTAGCTGTAAAACAGATTCCATGCTTCCTCTACCTACAACCCTCTGATGCCCCCTCACCTCAGCTTCAGTAAAAGCTAACATCCCGCCCATGTCCTAAATGGCCATATAAAATGTGGTTCCCTATTCCACTTCTGACTTTCTGTCTTGCTTTCGCACTCTGCTCCTTCACCTGGGCTTCCCCAGAGGAGTCCTGGGAATCCCCAGGCACGCCACTAGGGGCACAACTGGCCTCAGGCTCTTCTTCACGGTGTGGCTGGCTCCCTCACCCCAGTCCTAATTTTGCTCAGATGCCCCCTTCTCACTAAGGGTTTACATGGCATGTCTTTCCATTTGAACACATCCTCCTTCCACCTTCTAGCTTCCTTCCTTGAATCATTTCCATAGCATGGGTCACTGTTTAGAATACTAGACAGTTTACTTGAGTTTTTCTTTCATTTTTAAAAATATTTTATAAATACTTATTTATTTTAAGGAAAGAGGGAGAGGTGGGGAGGGGCAGAGGGAGAGGAGAGAGAGAGTCCCAAACAGACTCGGCACTGAGCCTTAGAGTCCAAAGCAGGGCTCGATCTCATGACCCTGAGATCAAGATCTGACCCAAAACCAAGAGTGGACATTGAACTAAGTACCACTGTCATCTCTATAGTGAAATCAGTAAGAGACGTTTGCCAGAAAGTGCCAAGAAGTGTGTGTGTGTGTGTGTGTGTGTGCGCGTGTGTGCGTGTGGGTGTGTCTGTCTTCTCCATTATTGTACCTCTGCAAATAGAAGAACATTAGTGCCTAAAATCATGTGGGATGAATGAAAGAATAAATAATGATTCGGGTATTCAAATGCAAAGCATCATGGAAGAATCAAAGATTAAAAACAGATAATCAGTAACACGCTTGTCTCTCAAGGAGCTTCTCTTGCCAAAGTTGCCAAAACCTTCTCGTTGGGCGAAGTAAATGGGCTTTCAGTCTTTATTATCTGTGCATTACAGGTTAGGTCTGTTTTTTCTTTTCTTTCTTTCTTTTTTTTTTTTCTTGAAAGACTACCATGCTTTGAATTAAGTCTATGCAATTTGCATTTCAATTATAGAAGAAGAAACACATTCTACGTTAACGTATGAAGTTCAGGAAACTTACACAATTTATGACAAGCAGAAAATATTTCTCTATACATTAAACACAACACATTTGAATATGCTTCTTCTTTCCTAGCTCTTAGACTCCCCCACATCCTTATGATGGGAATGAGAAATGCTATTAAGTAGACGGGAGCTCCATAATCTCAGTGCAGGAAAATAGGGAACACAGAAAACTCACAGCTCTCTCAATGGTCCATTTCCAAATTGCATTTCCACAAACACAACTTCTTGGTGGAAAATAGTTAACATTTCCATTTAAGAGAACTAAAGAAGGAGAAAGGGGATTCGTTGCCCAGGCAAAAATAAGTTACATACATAATAGATAGATATTTCAAATTAATAGTGTTTAGTTAGGGCTAGCCAGGAAACGGAGTTTCAGGCGACTCGGTTTTGGAATGACACTGAGATTTGTCATTACCTTTTCTCATGTATATCACCAGCTCGAATTCCTTCAGCATTTTTCCATTTCCCCTAAAATGCATTCAGATCACTTTTCTCATCCACATATTTCAGTGTCTTTCTGAGCTATCTGAGGCAGCATCACTATCCCAGTGCTGTATATGAGGACCTCAGACTTGAAGTCTATGCTAGAGCAAGGCACGACGACGGGTCCCATGTTGGACCCACCTACCTTTCTACTCTCACCTGCTAGGACTCCTCGCCACTTGTACCACTTGCTCTTCTGCATCAAGAGCCCAGCCTTCTCTGTTCCCTGGCGTTTAAGCTGCTGGCTTCAGCTGGACCGCAAGTCCATACTTTCCAAATGCCTGTCAACGGTCTGCGGCCCAGCTCATCTGTGCTGTGGTCCAGAAAGTTTTCCTAACTTGCTCCCTTATGGAGAATTTACTTAATGTGAACTCTAGGCCAGGCTCTTCTCTGCACGTAGCAGTTATGGTAGCAAGATAGAACAATTTCTTGCCTTCCTTGAACTGATGTCCTTGCCAGAGTTCTAGAATATATAATACAAAAATTTCGTCCTATTAACCGTTCCCCACTTCGTATTGTAATCGTTTGACTATGGCTTACTCCACTTCTGCATTAGGAAATCAGTAAGAACAGATCTACGTTTGATCAAGCTTTTTACCTTGAATGATCTTACTGAGCACATGCCAAATGTTCAATAAATGTTGGAGATGGAGAAGTTCATTGCCATTAATTACACAACTATTTAAAGAAAATTCCCCCTAGATTTTACTAAACCAAACCCCAAACTTGCTTATTTTCTCCTATGCAGATAAATTGTAGCCAATTTTATTTGTTTGCACTGATATTTATGTGCTGGGCTTCTGAAATTTTCATCTCTTTCTTCTAAATTTTTTTGTTGTTGTTGTTCACAATCCAATCTGCTTGAGTAACTTCATTCATAAGACAAATCAACCAAATCTCAGTTTAATAAAAAATGCCCATTATGTGTGATTCTCTCATTACTTACATCAAATACTTGAATGCAATTGTGTGCATGTTTTTACATAAATTATGTTTCAAGAAGTACACTGGATTTTGTGTTCTTTTCTGCATCATGTAATGATCAGCACCCTTCATTTGAATATCTTCGTTTAATCCAACAAAATAGTAGATAACATTTCCAAATAAAAGGTAAAGCAATATGTACTGTTTAAAATATCTCCATTTAGGAGTAGGTTTAACAAGGACAATTTATCATGCAAATCATTTTAGTAAATAAGCAACAACCTAAG
>ML106016.1:44960-57586 GCA_003697995.1 Taxidea taxus jeffersonii | reverse complement strand
TTTTTTTTTTTTAAATATTTTATTTATTTATTTGAGAGAACACAAGGCAGAGGCAGGCAGAGGGAAAGGGAGAAACAGGCTCACCGCTGAGCAGAGAACCCGATGTGGGGCTCGATCCCAGGACCCTGGGATCAGGGCCCGAGCCGAAGGCAGCCGCTTAACCAGCTGAGCCACCCAGGTGCCCCGGATTTTTCTCTTTTGGACATGCCATATACCTAGCTCTTAGAACCCCAGCCTGAACAGAGTAAGCACTCAATTAAGGTGTTGAATAAATACATTTTTAAAAAATCTTTTATTTTTTTTTTAAGATTTTATTTATTTATTAGTTAGAGAGAGAGAGAGAGAGAGAGAGCGAGCACAGGCAGACAGAGAGGCAGGCAGAGGCAGAGGGAGAAGCAGGCTCCCTGCTGAGCAAGGAGCCCAATGTGGGACTCGATCCCAGGACGCTGGGATCATGACCTGAGCCGAAGGCAGCTGCTTAGCCAACTGAGCCACCCAGGCATCCTGAATAAATACATTTTTATGTGATCTATAGAAATACCATGGCAGTAAGATTTTGGCAGATCAAGGCGGCCCCGGAGACGCAAATACAATTTAACTCAAACACATCGTCAGCATCAGTGCTTTCCGCATATAACAAATTTCTCCCACCTTTCTCTTTGGTAACTAACCAAAATGTTCCTGCTTTTGGGTCCAGAATGGCTGCTTTTCTTGAAAAACCTGTGTGAACCAAAGGGGGGAAATTACATCTACCGAAAGAAAAGGGGGACAGGAAAATTGCATTTTTATTCACGCCTCTAAAGTGGTAAATCTATATTCTTTCATTGGTCTTTGGCTAATCCCTTCACACTTAATTCAGTGATAATTTAGTCAGCCTGCTGAGACTCAAAGAAGGCCACATCCTCAGGATTGAGTGAGTTAGAGTCCTGCCAGAGATGAGCATATATCCTTGGAAAGAATATAGTCAGTGTTATGATTTGGTCCAATGGTTCTCCTCAGCCAAGAGTCCTTTACGGAGTCCTTTTTGGAGCCCTCATGCTGTATCACATCCAACAAGTCAAAATTCACCCAGAACCTGCACTAAATGAGGTTGTGATGGTATTTAATTCAGTTTCTTGCCTCCTTGACAAAATGTTACATTTGGTTCCTTTCATGAAATTCCTTACTGAATCTAAACTTTGTAAACTTCTGTTGGTTAATCCGAGTTGCCCTCCCTGCCGCTGGTCTCCTTACCCCCATGCCAATATTCGTGTAAGCCCTGGAAAACCTTTTGTACTGCACCTGCTTTTCCAAACTTCTTTTTGTAGCAAGTCCTGAGCTCCCATCTCCTAGAATTTTAAACCTTTGTCACTCGCAAATCCACTGTATCCGCACATCCCCACCAAACACATTCATCTAATAGATATCCTACCTTAATTTAGTGTGACATTTCAGTTTCTGAGAACAGAATTGGGAGACCCAAGACAGTCTGCCAGTCCCATGCAGGGCACTTGTGTTAGTCTCCAGGCTCCAGAAGTTAGAATGAAATCTACCCAACCCAGGTGTCTATATATTCTTATAATCTAATCCCACCAAGTGCCCCAACAGCAGGCAAGTCACCAGATTGTGAGTCTGGCCTCCATGTTCTCAGCCCAAATTCACAAAAGATAGATGGATCCTTTATATCACTGATTTATCTTCCCCAGATGGTTGATTGCCTTTATATTTTCTTTATTTAATACTGAACCTACAAAAAGTTTTGCATTTTTATGTAATAAAATCCATCAGTCTTTTTTCCTCATGGTTTTTACCTTTACTTGTATGTTGTAAAAAGTGGTTCCTAGGCACTCAGCAACCACCTTAGATTTTTATTTGCTTATGTTTCCTTCCAGTTATGTATGGGCATCATGAGTTTCTTTTATTTTACTTTTTTAAACATTTTTGTAAAGATTGTATTTATTTATTTGACAGACAGAGACCACAAGTAGGCAGAGATGTAGGCAGATAGAGAGAGAGAGAGAGAGGAGGAAGCAGGCTCCCTGCTAAGCAGAGAGCCCAATGCGGGGCTCCATCCCAGGACCCTGGGATCATGACCTGAGCCAAAGGCAGAGTCTTTAAACCACTGAGCCACCCAAGGGCCCGGATCATGATTTTTTTTTTTTTTAAAGATTTTATTTATTTATTTGACAGACAGAGATCACAAGTAGGCAGAGAGGCAGAGAGAGAGGAGGAAGCAGGCTGTCTGCAGAGCAGAGAGCCCGATATGGGGCTCGATCCCACGACCCTGGGATCATGACCCGAGCCGAAGGCAGCGGCTTTAACTCACTGAGCCACCCAGGTGCCCCGCAGTATCATGATTTTATTTTATTTATTTATTTATTTATTTTTGTTAGAGAGAGAGAGAGCAAGCACAGGCAGACAGAGTGGCAGGTAGAGGCAGAGGGAGATGGAGAAGCAGGCTCCCTGCCGAGCAAGGAGCCCGATGTGGGACTCGATCCCAGGACGCTGGGATCATGACCTGAGCCGAAGGCAGCTGCTTAACCAACTGAGCCACCCAGGCGTCCCAACATCATGATTTTAAATTAAACTCTGTAATCTGTTTGAATTTGTTTGTGTATAGGGTATAATATAAAGTGAAGATCATTTTCTCCCTTTTTAAATTGTGGAATATATTGTTAATAAAAGAAAAAAAGCATAAAGTATGTATTTATGGTTTGGTGCAAATTACACATGTGTCTTCTAAGGGGAGTTTCTATCTTTTGTGTTTTAACTATTTATATTTTATGGTAATTTATGACAGATTGAATGATTTTAGTCTTTATAAGATTTTTGCAACATTTTACTTGAAATTTTTCATCTTCTCTTCTTGGTAACATTTTACTTTTATTTTTTTAAAGTTTTATTTATTTATCTGAGAGAGCGAGCATGAACAAGCAGGGGGAGGGGCAGAGGGAGAGAGAGAATCCTGAAGCAGACTCCCCACTGAGCAGGGAGCCCCACTTGGTGGCTTGATCCCAGGACCTTGAAATCATGACCTGAACTGAAATCAAGAGTCAGCAGCTTCACCATCTGAGACACCCAGGAATCCCCTTGACAACATTTTAAAGCATATTTGATTGGTTTAAAGCTAAAGGTTACTGATTGATCATATGAACTGATTTTTTGTGAGCAACCTGGTTTCCCCATTATTCAGTCATCTATTCATTCAATACTCATTCAACTGGCAAAATAAGAAGGTTGACCATACCATATGTGGGAGATGGGAATCAGTGGGATCCCCTATGATCACTGGGGGGTTTGGAACAGTAATTTTGGAAACGATTTGGCATCCTCTTGCAAATTTGAGCATTCTTGTACCCTATGAATCAGTCATCGCACTCCTTGTTATATATACCCCAGGCAAAATTTAACTCATGGACTTGCATGAGAATTTCACGGGAGCTCTCTTCTCAGGAGCAAAAAGCTGAAACAACCCAAATGCCCTTGAGAGGAGAATGATGGTCTATCCAGACGGTGGAGTATTATGCAATAGTGAAAAGAAATAACAGTAGGTGTGACAACATGGCAATGGGATCTTTTTAGCTGTTCTGGAGTCAGAAAAGCAAGTCCCAAAAGCTGACATACCATACCCTTCCTTTGAATTTCAAAAACAACTCAAAGCAAACAATGCATTCTTTAATGAAGCAGACAAATGTAATACATCTAAAAACTGGCAACTGGGACACACAACATTCAGGGCAGGGGTTACCTCTGAGATGGCAGAATGAGACAGGTGAGGAGCCCCGAGGAGATAGGAGTTAACCAGCAGTGAGCTTGCTTTTGTGTGGGTTCACAAGTAGTCATTGGTGTACTGAAAACGGACAAATAAAGAATACTTAAACTGAAAGGGAATCATGCACAGAACAGTAAGGGGTCACGAGATTAGGTGTATGATCAATCCATTGATGTGTCCCTGAGGTTTCATCTCTCCTTTCTTCCCACTGTCAGCAAAGACTCTCACAGTCAGACAGGAAAAATGAAGTCATTTTCAGAGCAACAAAACATAGGCTAGCTTGTTAGACTCTTTGGCAGCCCTGAATGCCGTAACTGTAAATAAAACTCGCATTTGGTTCTAGTTTTCCTGTGTTGAGATCCGGGAGGGAACTTGGCCATCAGATTCCTGGGCCCTGGGGACCTGGGGCCGTAGCATGCTACCAGTGATCTCTCTTCATCCAGTGACTTCTTTTTTTCTTTTTCTTTTTAAAGACTTTATTTATTTATTTGAGAGAGAGATATCGAGAGAGAGAGCACCAGAGGGAGGAGAGAGTAGAAGTAGGCTCCCTCCCTGCTGAACAGGGAGCCCGATGCTATTATTGGAGGAGGGGTCGATCCCAGGACCCTCAGTGTTTGATCCCAAGATCTTAGGATCAAGACCTGAGCCTAAGGCAGACGCTTAACAGACTGAGCCACCCAGGCACCCCTATCCAGTGACTTCTAATTCCACTGTACTGCATAAAGGTGGGACTTGAAACCAGGAATGTTTTGAAGGGGAGAGGCCTCATAAAAGTGCCAGGGGACATTATATATAGAAAGACATGTGTCACACTTGCTTCTCCTAGAAATTCAAGGGCTCTAGGTAAACACAAAGGAGGAGCAGTAATTGTGTGAGAGAGCCAAGGCAAAGCACAGATCTCTGGCCAAAGCCCTTCTCTCTCAGGTGAATGTGACCAATTTATTCATTCCCCCCAGATATGAACTATATGATGAATGACCAGGGATATCAGGCACTGTGCTGGATTCTAGGCACCCTGTGGTGAACAAATCAAAGCCCCTGCCTGCAGGGAGTCTACGAGAAGTAAAGGATTTTAGCGGCTCCTAAAGTTGCTGTGTGATTTTGGGAGAGTAACTTAACTTCTCTGGCCCTTAGTTTCCTCCAAGGTCCTGTGTGATTGTGCTTGATGTAGTACTCTGCTGTGATCATCTTGACCATTCCTCATAACTTACATTTCATTTTGCATCAAGTCCCACAAATTATGTAGCTGATCTTGGTTTCTTGACTTGTGAAACAGAGTTAAAATAGTACCTTCCTAGAAACAGAAACCAAGGGTTACGGGAAGGGGAAGTGAGGAGATGATGCTCAATGGGTAGAGAGTTTCATTTTCGCAAAAACAAAAAAAGAACAAAAATGTTCTTGAGATCTGTTGCATAACAATGTGATTATACTTAACACTACGGAACTGTATATTTAAAAATGGTTTAGATGGTAAATTTTCTGTTATGTGTTAAAAAAAAAAGGACCAAATATAATACCTTCCTTATATATTTGTTAAGATAGAGTCTGGCACAGAAGCACCAGGTAAATGTTGTTTGGAAAATAAATTTAAGGAACACCTGGGGGCTCAGTCAGTTAAGCCTTTGGATCAGGTAATGATCTCAAGTTCCTAGGATCAAGCCCCACATCGGGGTCCCTACTTAGAGGGGAGTTTGCTTTTCCCTCTCCCTCTGTGGCTCCCCTTGCTTGTGCTCACGCTCACTTGCTCATGCTCTCTCTCTCTCTCTCTCTGTCAAATAAATAAATCAACTCTTTTTTAAAAATTAAAAAAAAAAAGGAAAAAAACTTAAGTGGCAAATGCTAGAGAGGTTTCTTTGCAGTTGAAATGCTTCCATCTTGGATAAACAGAACAAAACAAAACCTATGGCTAGCATTTGCCACACATTTCTTATTCACCACCCTATGTCAAGTACTTTTAATGTAGACTTCTTTAATTCCCCTTAAGAACCTGTGAATAGGTCCCAATATTATCCCTATTTCATAAACAAGGCAATGAGGTTTTTAGAGGTGAGGATCATGTGCTTGAGGTCACAGCAGAGCTGCAATTTAAAAAGGGGTGTGCCTGAATAGGAAAGGCATTCTCTTAAGCACTGACTCTATTTTCCTGCCAAGGCATCCTTTGGAGGGGCCCGGGGAGGGGTGCCCTCCCTTCAGGTACCAGGAGCAAAGCTGGTCTGCTGCCAAAAGACTGCCTCCTCCGTCTTCCACTTAACCTCTACTGTCTCTGGGCCTGTGTTTTTATCTTGTCTCTGCTTCCAGATTAAGTTCCCAGACCTCATTTTCTGCCTCCTCTATGTCTTTCCTAAGGCACCTGGCAGGTGCTTGGTAATTATTTGGGGAGCCCAAAACCAACTCTTGATAAGTGGTTCTGCTTGGCTTCTCCAGCAGTAACAAGCTTCGTAGATTAAAGCAGGAGAGTGGCCTTGAATGTCCCCCCCCCATCCTCTCCAACCTCCCTTGAGGAAGTGCATATGGGGACGCCTTTCAGGCTTTGCGGGTGCCCCTCCTCTGCTCTCTCTCCAGGATCGCTGGTCTGTTAGATTGGTTTACGTGCTTCACGTGTACTGTCTCATTTCACCTTACCATGACCCTGTGAAGTAGGTCTGATTCCTTCCCTGATTTTACACAGGAAGAAAAACAGGCTCACATCAGGGAGCCCAAGGTCACACAGCCCCGAGGTGAGGCCAAAGTCAACAGTGGGGAGGGATGGAGGGAGCCAGGATTTGAACCCAGTTGGTGAGTTTGCTCTCCCTGCCAGGTGTTGCTGGTGGCATCTGTTACACCTGTGACCATCTCAGGTGCACCCTTTGCCTTTGGCTTGCTGGCTTTGCTCCTGGAGGACACTGGTCGGGAGAGTGTGGGGGATGGGAGGAAGCACTGATGGCAAAGGCTCTCATTCATCTCCTAGATACTTATGGCACGTTCATGATCCTGAACAGGCTTCTGCACTCAGGACACAGCAGTGACCATGGCAGGCAAAAGTTTTGCTTTCCTGGAGTTTCTATTCTAGTGTTCGATGCAGTAAGCACCTAGACAAGCAGAGGGAAATAGCTATGGAATGTCATAAGTATTGTTTTATACAAATGGAATATTTAATTAATTAATTAATTAATTAATTTGTCAGAGAGAGAGCATAAGCAGGGGGAGTGGTGGGCAGTGGGAGAAGTAGACTCCCACTGAGCAGGGAGCCCGATGCGGGACTCAACCCCAGGACCCTGGGATCATGACCTGAGCTGAAGGCAGATGCTTAACAGGCTGCACCACCCAGGCATCCTGGGTATATATACTGCCAGTATTATGGAGAAAATAAAACAAGGTTAGCAAGATGGAGAGTGATAGAGGAGGGTTGAGGAGAGGGTGGTAAATCAGATGGCCTCTGTGAGGAGGTGACACTGGAGTTGGCATTTAAATGATAAGAATGAGCTAGCCGTGGGAGCTTCTACGGGAAGAATGTTCTAGGTGGGAAGAATGGTAAGTGCAAGAGCCTTCAGGCGTGAGCCTTTCGACCAGAGTCGAAAGACTGGTGTTGCTCACCGTAGATCATGACAGGAAATGACTGGGCTCAGGTCAGAGAGATTAGCGGGGGCCAGATCATGTAAGACCATAAAACCCATTTAAACAAATTTTGATTTGAGAGAGGAAT
Source organism: Taxidea taxus jeffersonii (assembly GCA_003697995.1). Taxonomy (NCBI): domain Eukaryota; kingdom Metazoa; phylum Chordata; class Mammalia; order Carnivora; family Mustelidae; genus Taxidea; species Taxidea taxus. The sequence goes on along the minus strand of ML106016.1, from coordinate 50,153 downwards.
GTCCTAGAGGGGTATGAGAACTCAGGGCCATCTTGTTTTTAACGTTCAGGGCAATGTAACTATGGTTGATCCCGTGGGTTCCTACGACCCAGGTTACAGCTGAACTATGCCTTCTTACACAGCCCAGGAGTATTCTAGTATCCTGAAGGGGGATAACGTGTTTTCAGGTGGTTTATTTCAAAGACAGAGGTTGGGTGACACATCCGCCATGGCTCAAGGCGTCTTTCCCAGTGGTCGCGTGACTAGGGTTGTGGCTTCAGACTGGAGAAGAAGGATGATCCCAGGGACAGACGTCTCTTCCTGCAGCTCCTAGAACCTGTTCCACCTGTCACACAGGCTGTCAGGAATTGGTCAAAGGTAACCCTAATTATCTAGTCCTATGACTTGGTAAAGAGCCAGTGAGTCAGGAAAAGGAAGGCAGGGAGGGGAAGGGAATGCCTGCATCCTGGCACTGACTGTGCCAAGGCACAGAGCTTGTTCCCAGCGCAGAGGCTGGAGAGTCTGACTCGGCAGGTCTTCGAAGGTCGTGCAGGTGATTCCGAGGCACGGCCAGGATGGAGGAGCCACCGCATTCTAGGGTGCATGTGGCCGAGGGCACAGATGTAGGCACCACAGAGCCTCTGTGCAAAGCCTGGCTCTGCCACATGCTGCCAAGAAGGGCACTGAACAAGTAGCGTCTGCCCTCTGTGCCCCGGTTTGCTCACCGTCGACTGGAGCTGATGGTAAGAGTGCCTCATTCCTAGGCTGTTGCAAGGAATAAAACACCGAAGGGCAGTTCCTGCTCAGAGTAAGCCCCATGTAAACATGAGCCTCCATGGTGCCACTTCATTTCCCTTCAGAACCACCTTGTAAGGAAAGTATCACAATTATTCAGATTTGACAAATGAGAACTGAGGTGAAGTGATCTTTCCAAGGTCATAGCAAAAGTGTTTTACTTCAAAACAAAAAGGAGAAAAGAAAGGAAAAAAAATAGGGAGCCTGGGTGGCTCAGTAGGTTAAGGGTCTAACTCTTGATTTCGGCTTAGATTGTGATCTCAGGGTCGTGAGATCGAGCCCGGCGTTGGGCTTCATGCTGGGTGTGCCTACTTGAGATTCTCTCTCTCCCTCTCCCTCTGCCCCCCCACCCCGTTGCCTGTGGGCTCACACCCCCCCCTCGCAAATAAGTAAATCTTAAAACAAAACACCAAAATACAGTTTATTCCCAAATGTTCAAATGATCTGGGATTCAAAGGATCCATAGCACCCTTTGCGCGGCTGACAGGAAGCAGAATAACACCTTCCTTGTAGGGTTGTCTGGAAGGTGAAATGTGGTTGTTCAAGAGCAAGGCAAAATTCCTCTCCCAGTTATGGCTGGGTAACTCCTCACAGATGGGTCTTGCACAAATAACAACGATAAACTCCGGACAAAAGGCAAAACAAACAAACAAACAAACAAAAAACCCACAAAAATCCTCCACAAAGTCAAACTACCTGCAGACACTGGGGAGCGATCAAAAAACAAGCTGGTGGGATGCCTGGGTGGCTCAGTTGGTTAAGCGGCTGCCTTCGACTCAGATCATGATCCCAGCGTCCTGGAATCGAGTCCCACATCGGGCTCCTTGCTCGGCGGGGAGCCTGCTTCTCCCTCTGCCTCTGTCTGCCTGTGCTCGCTCGCTCTCTCTCTCTCTAACAAATAAATAAAATCTTTAAAAACAACAACAACAAAAAAAACAAGTTGGTGCTAGAGAGGTGTCGTCACCTGGGAGACGGGGACAGTACAGGCTGAATTTCCTGTTTTCAAAGGCAGGGCAAATCTGTGCCAAGAGAGGGTGGCCAGAACTTCCAGGAGACCTGGTTTTACCAGCCTGGGGAACTGGAGGACAGGGTACATGCAAACACAGCCTCTGGACGCTGAGTAGCGAATCCTGGAGAAGGAAGATCCAGGAAAGGGGAGCCCCAAATTCTACGTACGAGCTCTGCCCACATCTCTAGCAGAGCACTGAATACAGGGCTAATGCTAGGCAAAGTGAGCTGGTGACCTCAGCGGCCGCTCACCCCTACGGAGGCAGTCTGCTGTTCAAGTTTAGCCACATTACTACCCACTTTAAAAAGAAGGAAAAAAGGAGCACCTGGGTGGCTCAGTGGGTTAAGTCTCTGCCTTCGGCTCAGGTCATGATCTCAGGGTCCTGGGATTGAGCCCCTCATTGGGCTCTGCTCAGCAGGGAGTCTGCTTCCCCCTTCTCTCTCTGCCTGCCTCTGATCTCTCTGTCAAATAAATAAAGTCTTTAAAAGAAAAAAAAGAGATGGGGCGCCTGGGTGACTCAGTTGGTTAGGCAACTGCCTTCAGCTCAGGTCATGATCCCGGAATCCCGGGATCGAGTCCTGCATCGGGCTCCCAGCTCCACAGGGAGTCTGCTTCTCCCTCTGACCTTCTCCCCTCTCATGCTCTCTCTCACTCTCTCTCTCTGAAAAAAATAAATAAAATCTTAAAAAAAAAAGAGGAAAAAAAAAAAAAGGATGAGACAGGCTGTTATATGTGGATACACTGTGGAAGGGTATCCAAAATTCATAGTTAGGTGCAAAGCAAAGACCAGAGTATAATATGCTTCCAAATCTATGCGTGTGTGTGTATGTGTGTGTGTGTATACATATGTATAGACACATATTTGTATATGCAAATGTATATACCCATAGATGTATATACCTGTAGTGTTTAAACAGGTAAATGTATATACATACACATGTATCCATACATACTTGTATGTATCTAGAATATTTCTGAGAAGCAGAAAGAATCTACAAAGTAGTAACAATGATTGTTTTCTGGGAAGGGAAAAACGGTTGACCCAGGGATGTACAGAAAGAACCACTTCCCCCTGCCTTTTATTTTTTTTTTAAGTCAGATTCATTGAACTATAATTTACATACAGAAAAATTCACTCCTTTTTAGTTTACACTTGTCTGATTTTTGGCAAACACATCCGATCACGAAGCAACCACTGCAGTCAAGGTATAGAATGTTTCCATCAGCCTCCAAAATTCCTGTGCACTCCTTTGCGGCCGTCGCTCTCTGTCCCCAGCCCCTGACACTCATTGACTTGTTTTTTGTTCCTACAAATGGGCCTTTTCCAGCTTATTGTGTGAAATAGAATTATATAGTATGTTGCCTTTTGAGGCTGGCTACTTTCACTTAGCATAATGCATCTGAAATGCTTCCATCTTGCTGTAATACCAGCAGTTCATTCCCTTCTGTTGCTGACTAATTTTCCATTGTATGGATGCACCATGGTTGGTTGACTCATCTTCGAATATTTGGGTTATCTCTTGTTCTGGCAATTACCAATACGACTGCTACAAAATTAATGTGTAGGGTTTTTCCACAAACGTAAGTTTTCTTTTTTAAAATTTAAATTCAATTAATTAACATATAGTGTATTATTAATTGCAGAGGTAGAGTTTTATGATTCGTCAGTTGCATATAACACCCAGTGCTTGTTACATCAAGTGCCTTCCTTAATGTCCATCACCCAAGTTACATCATCCCACCACCCACCACCCCCTTCCAGCAATCCTCAGTTTGTTTCCTAGAGTTGAGTCTCTTGTGGTTTGCCTCCTTCTCTTATTTTGTCTTATTTCCCCCTCCCTTCTCCTATGTTTGTCTGTTTTGTTTCTTAAATTCCACATAGGAGGGAAATCACATGATGATCACATCTATCTCTGATTGACTCATTTCACTTAGCATAATACCCTCCAGTTCCATCCATGTCATAGCAAATGGTAAGATTTCATTTTTGATGGCTGAGTAATATTCATTATATGTGTATACACCATGTCTTCTTTATTCATTCATCTGTCAATGGACATCTGGGCTCTTTCCATAGATTGGCTATTGTTGGCATCACTGCTATAAACATTGGGGTACATGTGCCCTTTCAGATCACCATCTTTGTATCCTTTGGATAAATACCTAGAAGTGCGATTGCTGGGTCATAGGGTAGCTCTATTTTTAAGTTTTTGAAGAACCTCCATACTCCATGAACCGTAAGTTTTCATTTCTCTTTGGTAAATACCTAAGAATGGGTTATCAGACCAGATGGTAAGTGTATGTTTAACTTCACACACACACACACACACACACACACACACACACACAAATGCCAAACTGTTTTCTAAAGTGGCTTCATTTTGCATTCCCACCGATAATGGAGGAGATGTCCATTGAGTCCACAGCTTTGTCAGCACATGGCATTGTCAGTTCTTTTTCCTTTTTAAAGCCATTCTAACAGGTATGTAGAAGTATCTCACTGTGGTTTTAAAAATTTTTTTTATTTAATTTATTTTTTTAAGTAAACTCTAGCCCCAACGTGGGGCTTGAACTCATGACCTAGAGATCAAGAGTCACATGCTCACTGACTGAGCCAGTCAGGTGTCCCTTCTTGTGATTTTAATATAAATTTCCCTAGAAGTCAATGTTGTGGAACAACTTTTCATGTGCTTATCTGCCATCTGTGTATCTTCTTTCCTTTACAGCATTATTGAGATATAATTCCTGTACCATAAAAGTTACCTTTTAAGCTTATACACTTCAGTGGTTATTCAGTCATTACCACCATCAATTTCAGAACATATTTTTCACCCCCAAAAGTAACCCTGAATGCTTAGCTGTCATTCCCCGTTCGCACTGGCCTGTCTTCTCCCTCTGTCCCAGCCACACTCCAACCAATAATTTATTTTTCTCTATTGATTTGCCTATTCTGAACCTTTTGTACAGACGGTACCACATGTGGTCTTTGGCGTCTAACGTTCTTCAGTTGTTTTATTTTATCTTTTTTTTTTTAAAGATTTTATTTATTTATTTGACAGAGAGAGAGAGAGAGATCACAAGCAGGCAGAGAGGCAGGCAGAGCTGGATGCCAGGACCCTGGGATCATGACCTGAGCCGAAGGCAGAGGCCTTAACTGACTGAGCCACCCAGGTGCCCCTGTTTTATTTTATCTTTTGATTGAGTGTTCACCCCCATTCGGAGAGGATGTTGCTGATGGCTGCCCCCTCGTGGACTCCTGCAGGACTGCGTCTACCGGATTGTGAGAACCCCCCTAGGCCCTATGAGCTCTTTTCTTTCCTGCGGGAGGGCGAGGCCTCTGCTCCGTCTTAGCACCTGCCTTCCTTAGACAACACACACACACACACACACACACACACACACACACACAC
>ML106016.1:13586-44950 GCA_003697995.1 Taxidea taxus jeffersonii | reverse complement strand
ACACACACACACACACACACACACACACACACACACACACGGCTAATCCTCAGTAAAGAAATGACATGCCTACCTTGACAGCATAAGTATACTTTTGGGGACTGATCGAGGTCAGCCTGTACTCGTTGGGGTTGGCTATCAGATTGAAAAGGCACGGCAGGCTTTAATCCAGTGCAGTTTCTCAACCTCAGCGCTAGTGACATTTTGGGCTGGATAATCTTTTGTGTTGGGGCGGAGGCGGCGGTGGGGGGGGGGGTGCGGCTGTCCTGTATGTGGTAGGATGTTTAAAAGCATTGTTGGCCTCTATTCCTTAGACATCCTTCCCCTAGTGAAAGCCAGCAGGACCCGTGTACGTAGCACGTCTTGTCCCCTCACGCACACACCTGCAGTGACAAGAGCCAAAGCGTGCATAAACCACCCTTAGACACACAGGAGCCTCTGCCTTGATTCACCTGCCCCCCCATCTTTGATGCCATGTTTATCCTGCGGGCTGAAGCCTTGCAAGCAGACTCAGAGAGCCTCTGACACAAGGGGCATTCCCACAGAGCAGAAGAAACGGTCACAGCACTCCCTGGTTATCTTAAATCTTTGTTTTCCAAAGAAACTGCACTGGGAGAACTCAGACACCGGCATCATGGTGGGGGGCTGGTGGGGGGCTGCCTTAGCCTAGGCCTGAAGCTAACTAACACTTCACTTCTCTACATAAACCATCCCTGGCAAATTAGAGTTCGTGTATGAAGTGCTTCCCCTCCCCGCAGAGATCCTATTCATGCCCTCCCCTCCCCCAAACCACCACTTAAACAATACAAAACAAAGCCAGGCCTCTCTGTCTGCCAGGACCTGCCCCATCTCAGGGGAGCCTGCTTTCAACTCCCCCTCCCTGATCCCTACATCCCACATGAACTTCATGGGGCCATTGGAAATCTAGGCTTCTGGGGTGCTGGCAATGTCTTACTTTGCCCCTCTGCTGTATATCATGTATATTGTCCTGGTTTTGGGGTTATGGTACCTTGACTATATCTAGAAACATTTGTCAGCATGCTAGAGACATCCTGAAATGTTCCCCTAAAAGAAGAGTCTGGGGAAAATTTCACAGGCCACGGTTCCCCTCCAAAGACACCAAGATTCTTTCAAGACTTGCGTGGCTTCTTACATGGCAAAGTCGTCTAGGGAACATTGGCAGCTGCTGGGAAAGTACTGGGGCCAAGGAAATTCTGGAAATCTCAAAGAGTTGCCTTTTCTACTTGAAAAATTCCTCAGAGATCCTTACTTTACCTCCCTCCCAGGACCCTAAAGTAATTCAGGAGAAACAAGCTGTCTCTTCCCCACAGTTTAGGTTGCTTAAAAGGTAAGTCGTAAACTTGAATTTACTGATGGCCCTTGGGGAGACCATACCTGGAGTGAAGTTATCTCCAGCAGATTTCCTCCAGAAGCCGATCTCACAACAAGGTTGGGAGTACAACTAATTTATTTGGCAACTGATCCCAGGAAGCTCCAGTTGGGGATTAGAGTCATGAGACACGGGAGGGAAGGAAGCCAGCCAATTAGGAGTGTTTTATGGAACAGGTTATTGCTGTGGGCAGCTGGGGTGTGAATCCTGCTGGGGACTCTGGGAGATTGTGTAGAACATCCATCATACAGTCATCCTGACCACAAGTATGGGTCCATCCACATTTCAAAAACAGATTTATTTATTTATTTATTTATTTATTTATTTATTGGGGGAAGGGAGAAGCAGAGGGAGAGAGAATCTCAAGCACTCTTCTCCCTGAGCACGGAGCCCTACTTCGGGCTCGATCCCACAATCCTGAGATCAGGACCTGAGCCCAGCTCAAGAGTCCAGTGCTTAGCCAACTGAGCCACCCAGGAGCCCAGTCCATCAATTTTTATCAGTATTTGAGGGCATGCCCAGCCTCTCCTGCTGGCAGACCAGGTGGCCTCGGTGGCCAGAGTCCCAGGCAAAGAATTGCAGTTGCTAGCACTGGAGGAGACTAATGTGACAGCTGGTCACCTAGATTCCCTCATGCTTCATATTAATCCATTCTCCACTCTGTCTTGTCACCTGTCCCTCCGGGTGGTGGCCCATTATCACCATTTCTTTAAAAAAAAAAAAAAGACATCAAAAGGAGTGTGGGTGGGATGAACTCCCTCTCCACTGTCTCAGTTGGTCCTGAGGCCATAGTTTATCTTCATTATCCATTCTCAAGTCTCTTCAACTTTTGGTCAGCAATTTTTTTCTCATAAACTTCCTTTAATTGAGATATAAGTCACAAATTATAAAATTCGTTCACTCACAGTGTACATGGTTTTTAGCGTATTCACAAAGTTGGGTGACCATTACACTTGCATCATCCCCGAAAGACACCACTAGCTGTTCATCCCCCACTCGCTTTCCCTTTTGCCCCCCCACCCAACCCCTGGCAACCACCCACCTACTTTCTTGTCTCTGTGGCCTTGCCTCTTCTGGAATTTTCCTATCCACAGGCTCAGTTGATGTGCGGTCTTCGGTGTTTGGCTTCCTCAAATTGGCGTAGTATTTCCAAGGTTCTTTCATGGGGTACCATGGATCTGTACCCCTTTCCTTCATGGCTGGATGATTCTACTGCGTGAATATGCTATTTTATTTGCCCATCTAAGATGGACATTTGGATTGTTTCCACTTTTTGGCTATGATGACCAATGCTGCTGGGGATATTTGTGCATGCGTTTTCATGCAGACAGGTGTTTTCATGTCTCTCGGGTCTGTACCTAGGAGTGGGATTGCTTTGTTACATGGTAACTCATCGCTGAACTTTTTGAGAACCTGCCAAACTGCTTTCCAAGGCAGCTGTACTATTTTGCATTCCCACCAGAGATGTCTGAGGGTTCTGATTTTTTTCACTTTCTCACCAACACATGTTCTCCTTTTTGATTATGGCCATCCTGGGGGGTGGGAAGTGCTATCTCATTTTGGTTTTGATTTGCATTTCCCTGAAGACTGAAGATGTGAAGCATCTTTTCATGTGCTTATTTTGGCCACCGATTTTGCTTATCTCGTGGCTTAGCCCCAGTCTTCATCCTCCCGGGCTCTGAGCCCCCAGTTTCCATGCCTGGAGGAAGCTGGGGTTGCTGTAATTGCCTCCTCACAGTGAAAATTGGGCATGGGAGTACCAAGGGGCACCCCAGCAAACCCTCTGAGTTTCAGAATCCTCCTCTCTGTCCTCATTATGTAGCAGCCATCCTATGTCCTGGCGATAATGGAAGTCAGTTAGCTCAGCCAATACAGTAACTGCTTTTTCTGTCTGCTGGGCTACTGGCTTAAGGAGCCCAAAATGAGTAACAGCTTAGCTTTAGGTAAGTGGAATGGTTAGTGTGACACCTGGTGGGAGCAGCCCTCCCCCCCAGGAATGGGGGCCTTTAGTTCAGCAGAGCTTAAAGTTGCAGGGAGAGGAAACACAGATTCCCTAAGTGGGTCGCTGGGAGTGATGGTGGAGGGGTAGTGATGCTATTCTTGGTTCTCAGACCCATGCATTATAACTTAATGATTAGGGACACACTACCCTATAAATGGCTACTAGGGCAAAGTACATACTGCATCTGGAAGGACAGCACCTAACCACCATCCCCCTCAGGGTGTCATCTCCAAGCTGGTATCTTCGCTGTGCTTTCAAGAAGCCATTTCAGGGGCACCTGGGTGGTTCAGCCAGTTAGGTGTCTGCCTTCCGCTCAGGTCATGATCCCGGGGTCCTGGGATCGAGCCCTGCGTCGGGCTCCCTGGTCAGCAGAGAGCCTGCTTTTCCCTCTCCCTCTGCCTGCCACTCTGCCTACTTGTGCTCTAGCTCTCTGTCAAGTAAATACATTTTTTAAAAATCTTAAAAAAAAAACAAAAAAAACCCCAAAAAAAAAAAAAGAGGCCATTTTAGTGTTTTATTAGATAGGCAGCTTCTGAGTGAAATGGAATATCATGTCCATGGTCGCTTCTCTGTCATCATAAAGTGGAAGTCCCTTGACTTAAGAGTTTGTTACCCAAGATCCCATGAGAGAAAACCAGACACTCTGGGAACCTTCAGTTACCAGTGCCGGCCAGCGGGGGCACAGAAGGTAGACTAACCCATGCTTGGAATCCACACAGATCCTGGTAGGGAGACATCGCTGCCCGCTCCGGGATAGAAATGGTCCAGTGCAGTCAACTTGCCACCCACTAACTGACTGGGTTCTTCAGGGACGCCATGGTACCAAGGGTTTAGTGTCAACAGATGGACAGGACTAAGGTCCAGCAGCAGCAGTGGGCAGGTCAGCCCTGGTGGGAAGGAGTGTGCTGGAGTCCTTGCTGAGCCTCCAACCCTGCCACTTTGTCATTCAGTTCAAGGACTCACTGAGATGACACAGTCATAGCTGAATAAAGAGGCTGGCCGGGGCACCTGAGTGGCTCAGTAGGTTAAGCCTCTGCCTTCGGCTCAGGTCATGATCTCAGGGTCCTGGGATCGAGCCCTGCGTCGGGCTCCCTGGTCAGCAGAGAGCCTGCTTTTCCCTCTCCCTCTGCCTGCCACTCAGGAGGGAGCCTGCTCCCCCCCCCCACGCCCCCGCCTGACTCTCTGCCTACTTGTGATCTCTCTCTCTCTGTCAAATAAATAAATAAAATTTAAAAAAAAGAAAAGAGGCTGGCCCATCTCCAGGACAAATTGCCCTGTCCACCCCATTGTCTGGTTGCTCTCTTTCGATGGCTGCTTTGGGATGATTATGGACCTGAGGCACAAGGATCCACGTACTTGGGGTCTCTCCCACAGACCCATCTACATCATTCTGCCTCAATATCTGCCTGATATTATGATCTTGCTCCTTCAGGGCTGCTGACCCATAATTTAAGTCATTCCCACCGCCAAGAAGTCAGTGTATGTCCTTAACACGGGATGCTTCTTACTTCTCACAAAGTTGATGATGGGGTCTGCCGCCTGGAGCTCTGCCCAGTCTTTCAAAGGCGGGGATATAGTGCAGGAGAAACACATTTTCAGCTCACACCAATATACTGAGCCAACCTATCCATGAGCTTGGCTGGGATTTTCTCTATCTCTAGCAGGTATGTAGGAAACCTTTCCTCAGGACCAGGCATGGCTGAGGAAGAGTGTCAGAACAATAGAGGTGGATACATCTGGGCCACATGTTTGGTGGATAGATCTGGGCCACATGTTTGTAAAATCTGATTGAGTCCCCTGGACCTGCCCAGGACTGATCCCAAAGGTGTCATTCCCACTGTACCATGAATTTCTGCCTTGCTTGCCCAATTTTATGACCTGGTGGGCCCAACTGTAGCCAGCTCATGATGGGTGTCCCATGGTGAGCCAGTCAGTCTCTACCAGAGCCCCATAGCGTGCTAGGAGCTGCTTTTTCAAATGCTTAACAGTCCTTTGCTGTACATGGCACAGACTTTGTCTAGAACCTTAGGGGTCTATGCTGCAAGTCTTCCACTGGGACTTGCTGGGGACTCTGCATGGTCTCACTTTCTATCACGGACATCTCTAGGCCACGGGATCTGCCATGTTCTAGGGCTCAAATTGCAAATCCACTTGTACTGTGCCAACTCTAATGCAAAGCCCTATTTTTCTCTGGGCTTAGGTCTTCTTAGTGATAGGAAGTGCAAGGTGCAGTGCCCTTTCCTTTACCTCGGAGGGGATGCCTTGCTATGTCCCAGACCAGCGGCTGGAAGGAACACTTCCCCAAATGCAGCAGCTCCTGAGTCTTTGCAGGGTTTGTCTCCTGTCTGGTGGCATGGCAGAAGGTCCAGAGATTTCGCACTTCCTGCTCCCCAGGCCTGAGGAGCATGGCATCCTTAGTATAGCGGACCAGGGTGGTATTCTGCGGGATGTGCAGAAGATCAAGGTTCCTTGGGACGACATGGTGATGAAGAGCACCATTGCTCTGGACAGGGGGAATTGAACAACTGCTAGGATCCTTCTTTCTAATAGGGACGGAAAGCAACTCGTCTGCCGGGGTCAACAGATGAACTCCTTGGAGAGGGGGTGTTTGTGCTGGTGAAGGTTTCCAAAGAGCAAGGGGCAGCGCCTGAGAGGTTTTGATCAGGGGAGTGATATCATTACATTTGCACTGTAAAAAGTCACTTGGGATTCTGTGTGGGGGATAGACTGGAGGAGAGGTCAATCAGAGATACTTTAAAAGCTCATACGTTGGGGCGCCTGGGTGGCTCAGTCGGTTAAGCGTCCGCCTTCAGCTCAGGTCATGGTCCCGGGGTCCTGGGATCAAGCCCTTGCTTTGGGCTCCCTGCTCAGTGGGGAATCTGCTTCTCCCTCTCCCTCTGCCCCTCCCCCTGCTCATGCTCTGGCTCTCTCTCAAATAAATAAATATCCAAGGAACGGCTAAGAGAAATAGCGAAAGTCTAGCCCAGCTCTGGACCCTAGGTGCTGTCCTTGTTGAGCCCGTTTTTCTCTTACTAGCTGCGCAAAGCATCCTCACCAGTATGGGGACTCCTAGGACGTAGATGGGGAGGTGCTTGGGGTCACCTGTGTCACTACCTAGAGAGCACCCACCTTCAGAAGAAGCCAACACTGGAAAACTGAGCCATGAGGTTTGGAAAGACAAATTCCCAAGTTTGGAAAGACAAATTCCCAAGGCTATTTTTTGAACGCCCACAGCCGCCTTGCTGGCGTATCCAGTGACGCGAGCCTACCGCTCCCCCCGCCCTTTATTTTTAAGCCAGTTTGGACTGAGGTTCTGCCATTTGCAACCTGAGCCCTGCCTCTTACAAGGTTGCACCAGAAGGTGTGGGAAGGGAATTGCTCCTGCTATAGGACGGGAAGAGCAGCAAACCCTGGAAACAGAGCAGGCTCTGAGGGAAGCGCTCTGACTTGACTTTGCCACTTGTTAACATATGCCTATGTAGGAAGATTGCTTTAGGATCAGCTGTTGAAACCAACGAGGGTTGAGTCGAAGCCAGGTGCTCTAACGTAAGAATCCAATGGGCTCAGAAGCAGATGGGGGAGGCACAGCAGACATCCTATTCCATTCCATGACTGCGCCCTTCTCCAAGCGGCTGTATCTCAGCCTGCTGCTTCCTCCTGAACCGGGAGGGCTGGGGAGTGAATGCCTTGCTTAGCAGGATGGGGTAACTCTGAGAGGGTTTTACACCATCTCCCCCATGTCCTCAGTGGGGCCAGAGCCCCACTTGCCCACAGCAGTAACTTAATCAGAAAAGCACCCCTCATTTGCTTCTTTCCTTCCTGTGATGGATAGAATTATCTCCTCCTGAGACCTAATGTCTATGTTGAAACCCTAACTTCTAGGACCTCAGAATGTGACTGTTTGGGGGGGGGGGGTATAGAGTCTTCAGGGAGGTGATTAAGTTACAATGAGGCTATTAGGGTGGGCCCCCATCCAGTTGGACTGGTGTCCTTACAGAAGAGGAGATTAGGACACACGGAGACACCAGGGGTGGGGAGAGGTGTGCACACAGACAAAAGACCAGGTGAGGACACGTCAAAAGGTGGCCATTTGCAAGCCACGGAGAAAAGCCTTAGGGAAACCGACCCTGCTGGCCCCTTGATCTTGGACTTCCAGCCTCCAAGACTGTGAAAAAATAGTGTGTAAGCCCACTCCACGTGCGGTATTATGTTCTGGCCACTGTAGCTGACTAATACACTTCCCCAATCCTTTCCCAGTGCCTTCTGAGATCACTCCCCAAATAAACTATCTGCACTCACAGACACCAGTTAGCAGACTATGGGGTACACGGAGCTCTACAGATCGAGCTCCGACACCCACAAGTCAGGAAGGAGGTGGTGGGGACACCGTTCAAAGTGTGGGATTCAGAATCAGGCAGAATTGGATTCAAGTCCTGGCTCTACCATCTCTTGAGAGAGCTGCTTAACTGCTTTGAAGCCTCAGTTTTGTCTTCTGCAGAATGACAATACAATGGGACCTGCCTCATGGGACCGCTGTGAGAATGGATTGAGAATGCATGAGAACTGCTTACTGCCAGGCAGGTCCTATTCAACAAATGATGACTGACCCCAGTGGTGCTAACATGCAGCAAACCCAAGCCCTCCAGCCCTGAGGAACTGAAGAGGCAGCCCAAGCTCCCAGCTAACTGCAAGCAAGCCCCCAGAGGAGGTTCTGTGGATGGAGTAAGGGGACAGAATAGGGACATCCCTGTCTTTGCTGAGTTTCTAGTCCAGGTGGGAAGTCCAGCACCCTGAAATGAGCTGTTTCTGTGGCAGTGGTTCTCATGTCCTAGAGAGAAGAGCATTTGAGTGGGGAGCAGGGGGCCTCCGTTCTGGAAATAACTCCTTAGTCTCTAGTTCCTGCGGGCAGGGACCTCTGGTTTTGCTTTCCATCGATTGCCAGAGGCTAGGGTATGCCCAACGCAGATAGATAGATATGCATTGAATGGAGGACCAAGTATGACTTTGGGGGCGGGCCCTTTAGGCATTAAAACCTTTGTCGGGGTGTTTGGGTCGTTGCAGTGATGTAAGCAATGGGCTTTGATGGTTCTCTCTAGCCAGGCATGGTGATTTGTGGGCAAAGAAGGTTCTGGAGCCAGACAAGTTTGGAGGCAGATCCAGCCCTGCCACATTTCAATGAGTGGACTTCACCACGGGATGTAACTTCCCTGTACGTTAACACAATTCAGCATTTAGTGAGCTCTCCATAAAGGCTGCCCAGTAAAGCCCCTTGCTGGGGCTCAGCCTTGGCCTTTCTGCATTGGAGCGGCCACGACCAACGTGTTGTTTTCTATTTGACCACTAGAGGTCAGGCTAACCCCAAAGTTCAAAGCCCCTCAACCCAGCGCCCAGAGGCAAAAACAGACGTGTGCTGGGAAACGGGATGGATGCCTTCCAAGGTGTGTCTCTGTCCCTGTTAACCAGCACCTGGATTTTATCACTCAGGCTGAGAGGATGGGGAGTTCTCTCTTAGGGCAAATACAGTTAGTTACTTCTGAGAACTCAGGACAGGTACACCTCTCCTTCTTTTCTGTGGCTCTTTGGGGGACACGGAGACATAGGCTCAAATCCTGGCATTGCAGCTTGCCAGGTGTATGGTCTGGGCAGGTAGGCCCCTTGCTGAGCCTCAGTTTCCCCCTCTGAAAGACCTAGAACCGTGTTCACAGGTCAGTTTCCATCCTCTCTGACTCCTCCTCTTTCTCCTCTGGAATGTGAATTTCCGGAGGAAGAGTCCTTCTTGTTTAGTACATTCTTTCTGATGGCTAGGGCAGGACCTGGCACATAGTAGGTGCTCAGGAAATACTTATGGGTGGTTGCCTGAGTCTCCCCACTGGATGTCCCTTAAAGGAAGTTTCTCTCCTTCTATATTCTCATGGAGAGTTCATGATTTCAGTCATTTCCTAATGACTGTTAGATCATTCATTCATTCATTTATGCATTTAATCATTCATTCCAAAACACTGTTGTACTTCTATTCTTTTAAGTTCTGGGTCCATAAAGAGGTGTAAGATGCTTGCTCTTGAGAACTTCAAGTCTACAACGAGACCCGCTGGTAATAATAAGTTCAGATCTCTGTGTTCTCCCTGCTGCCTTAAATGTCTATGGACGTTTCCCGGGTACTTGACCCTTTCCCCTTAGAAGCAGAACTCTCTGTGGCCTCATCTGCTACAGGGAGAGTCCCCAGGGGCTAGACAGCCTCAACAGGTGCCTCACAAGTGGCAAGAACTGGGAGATGATGCTCTGGAGAGATGGCCATGCACAGACTGGCTGGAGTCTGGGCTCCTGTTTGAATGGAGAGGCAAAGCAGAGCCAGAATTCCCTGGTCCAAGTAACCTGCTAATGCTCCTAAAATCAATGTCTCCAAAGCCAACCACACTCAGATATTTTGTACACAGCCTTAGATCCTAAAATACAAATGCATGGATTATAGCTAGTCACACCTGTTTGTTTTAAGGTCTGCAGGCTTCTGTAGATTAGGGGGAGTCTGGGGACTGCAGGGAAAAATTCTCATTACAAAAGGGTGTAGCACAGGTCCCAGAGGAAATAGCCCCAGGGGACCCCCTACCACTAGGAACCCAGAGCTTGACCATTCTTTGAGAGCTGTCTGAATGTTCTGGTTCATTGAAAGGTGGGAGGTTTGACATCACTGGATGGACCTCTAGCATTGATTGAGGTATGTATGGGCATTGCTCCTGGCAATAATCAACCAGCAACATGGCATCTACTGCTGTCCTTACTGGACCAGGTACGTGGTCTTTCAGCCATGATGCTGGGCAAGAGCGCACTCATAGGTAAGAGCAAACCCTTGTCACACTTGCCAGTCAGGCATTGCTCCAAGTCCTTGTATAAATTAACCCCCGCAGCAGCCTTGCAATGTGGGCATTGTTTCAGCCCCATTTCCAGAAGAAAGCGAGTCGCACAGATCTAAGTCATTGGTGGCAGGTCACAACCCCTCCCTCTTGGATGTTGCAAAGAGAAGAAGGCAATGGTGCCTGTATTTAATGTGGAGTATGACATTCTTTGGCCTTTGATCTTACAATCTCAGACACTGTTTCCATTGTTCTCTGGTTTGCTGCTGACAACTTTCTCCCTAAGGCAACAGGTCGGTGACTCATGTTCAGTTGCTTGGGGGCTGGGGTGAGGAACTGCCTCAGAGTAACAAGAAACTGAATCTATCACTTCTGTCTCTGTGCGTCCTGCTCCTTCACTCCTTCTAGTTCCCATCAGCCTCAAGCCTTGGCGATGGGGTTTAAGACTCTGGGGCCTTCCCAGAACTGCCCTTTTGGGTGGGACACCCTCTCCCTCCACAGCTAATGGAAATACAACGTGAGCCACACATGTCATTTGAAACTTTCTAGTAACCACCTTAAAAAGGTAAAAAGACACCAGTGAAATTTATTTATTTATTTTAAAGATTTTATTTATTTGACAGAGAGAGAGAGATCACAAGTAGGCAGAGAAGCAGGCAAAGGGAGAGAGAGGAAGCAGGCTCCCTGCTGAGCAGAGAGCCCGATGCGGGACTCAATCCCAGGACCCTGAGATCATGACCTGAGCTGAAGGCAGAGGCTTAACCCACTGAGCCACCCAGGTGCCCTGAAATTTATTTTAATAATGTTTTATTTAAGCCAGTGTGCCTAAACTATCGTTGCTTCCACATGTTCTCGGGCGACAAATTCATTACCTTCTTTTCTTCATACTAGATCTTGGAAAATACTGGTGTGTATTTTATACTTACAGTCATGTCTTCATTTGGACTTAACTACATTTCAAGGGCTCGATAGCCACATGTGTCCCATGGCTGCTTATTGGAAGGAGCAGCTCTAGAGTGCAGGGAATGTCCATTCTGGAGGGACCATGCTAGGGCGGCTGGGGTCATGGATGTCAGCAGGTGGCTCTCAGTCCCAGCTCAGTGTTGATCTCCAGCTTAATCTCTCCTGGAGAAATGAGCTTTGCTCTCTTTTAGTGAAGAATGTGACTGTGGTTTGCAGATTGCAGGATATTTTCTGGAAGGCAATGCTAGGCCCTGACTCAAGTTCGCTTAACAACGGGGAGTGGGGCAATTTTTATTCATGGAAGAACTACTTCTTGAAAACTTCATTGGTTCAAGATCCCATTTAAGTGCTGTTCAAGGTCCTGGGGGAATGGGAGCAGATTCTCTCTACAGAGAGAAGACTCAGCCGGTCTGCAGAGAATTCCCTTCAAATCTTCAGCTAAGGGATGATCACGCGTGCCTGTGAGGACACTACCAGAGGCCAAGGAAAGACCCCCCTCCCACTAGAATCAGGGTGAGGGGTGACACAGGGTCAGGCACTATTTGTGTCCTTATCAGCCAGAAGGGGAAGAACACCAAACATGTAGGATATCGATCAGAATCCTGACAAAGATATTGCCTCAGTAGTCACCAAATTAGCCCTAGACTAAAGACTGTTCTGGACCAGCTCAGCAATCTTAAAAGCAGGCCTCAAAAGATTCAAATTGTTTGCAGTAAGTAACTGCACTATCCTAAAACAAAACCCCCAAATATTTAAAGGAAAACAAAAAATTTCAGCGCTCGGCAATGTGGAAGTCACAATGTCTGGCATCCAGTAAAAAATTACCTGGCACGCAAAGCAGGAAAGTCTGAGCTATAACGAGGAGAAAAATCGATCAATAGAAACAGATCCAGAAATGTCACAGATGATGGAATAGACAAGGACATTAAAGCAGCCATTAGAAATACACTCCATATGCTCAAGAAGGGACAGGGAAGCATGAGCATGTTAACAGGAGGCGTGGGAGATATAAAACAGACCCAAATCAAACTTCAAGATCCGAGAATCGCAAGGAAACCCAAGCAAATCTTGGCTCCCACACTTGCTGTGTAACCATGGGCAAGTTAATACATCTGTCTGAGCCAGATTTCCTCATCCGATGCATAGGAACTAATGTATATCGGAGCATGTGTTCTGTATCAGGCACTGTTCTAAGACCTTTCCATGACAAAACTATGTAGGTGCTGTTATTACGGCCTCCGTTTTACGGATGGGGATAACGGAAGGATGAGGCACAGAAAACTTACGTAACTTGCTGAAGCTGGCAGAGCACAGAACTGGTGGATCCAGGATTCAAACCAGAGCCCAGGCTCTTGGCATCCATATGCTTCTGCCTCTCTCAATGCCATAAGACTGGGAAAGTGATTGTATTTGCTGCATAGGCTTTAAAAGCTCTTTTAATTTCATGGTTATTTATTTGTTTTTAAGATTTTATTTTTAAGGGGCACCTGGGTGGCTCAGTGGGTTAAAGCCTCTGCCTTGGGCTCAGGTCATGATCCCAGGGTCCTGGGATTGAGCTCCGTATCAGGCTCTCTGCTCAGCAGGGAGACTGCTTCCCTTCTTCTCTCTCTGCCTGCCTCTCTGCCTACTTGTGATCTCTGTCTTTCAAATAAATAAATAAAATCTTTAAAAAATATTTTATTTTTAAGCAATATCTACACCCAATGTGGGGCTCGAACTCACAACCCCAAGATCAAGAGTCACGTGCTCTACCAACTGAGCCAGCTGGGTGCCCCTAAATTTTCAGTTTTATTGAAATATAGTTGACAAATGAAAATTTTAAAGGTGTACGTGATCATCTGGTATTTGTACACACTGTGAAAGGATTTCCCCCACCGACTTCCTGAACTCACCCATCACCTCACAGAGCAGTGGTGAGAACATTTAAGATATACTCTCTTGGCAACTTTCAATTACGCAAGAATACAGTGCTATCAACTATGGTCACCACGTTTTACATTAGATCCTCAGACCTTACTCACCTTAGAGTTGAAAATTCATTGGCCCTTTGTGATGGTCAAACCAGACAGTGCATGTGAATAGGTTCACTTAGCACAGAGTGTTTGTTCAAAGCAAAAGATAAATGAAAGACTCAGGTAGATTCAGAATGGCTGGGGTAGGGGAGAGGTAAGATCTGTCAGGCATGGGATGAGCATTAACACGGCTACCTACCAGCCATGGGACAGAAGGTTCAGAAGGCCACAGCCTACTCTGGCCTGTCTGAAGGGACTTTGCTTCCCTCATGTCCCTTAGATATCTTGCCACATCTCCTGCTCTTTCCTTGGACAGGAGGAAGTGCATGAGGAGGTATGGGTTCCTTCTCTTTTCTGTTTTACACGGGATGGGCCAGTTATGGTCAAGGAAACTGAGCAAAGAAAAGTTGGTACTGAGGGTTCTTCATGGTCTTTGCTCTTTTTTTGAGCCACCAAAATGGCATATTTTTGTTTTGTTTAAGGATATTTTCAAATCTCAAAAGAAGCACACACGGGCATGTTGAGTAGTGGATGGCCAGTGTGACTGGGCTTCCAAAGCATTCTTTGTTGCATTCTGAGAGACTGACTTGGTTCTGGATTAGGTTGATGGAACTTTAGTTTATGCTCTGATCAGATATGATATTTCCTGTCCAGACTGATCCCTGGACCAAGTATTAGAAAAAAAGCAGATCTCCAGTTCACTAAGGCTGTAGACATCAATTAATGGGTTGGGATTATCTTTTTTATGTGCCTATTTGTCTGAGTAGCTTTTTTTTTTTTTTCAAAATTAGGTCACTATCAAAATGTTACATTTATTCCTTCAAAGTTCCTTTTATTATTTCTTCTGACAAAATTAATATGTTCCTTGTAGAACACTTAGAAAATATAGGAAGATAGAAAGAAGGAATCACATCACAGGGAATCCAGCATACTTTAAATCTGATGTCTTTTTTCAGCATTTAAAATGTGTTTATTGGAAGAAAATGAGGTCACACTCATGAAAACTGATGGATCATGGATATCTTCCTCAGCCATGGTTTATTCTTCTGTAACATAAATTTTTTTATGTGTCTCTATAATAAATATACAGTCAGGTTACCATTTAATGCAAATTTGAATTACATAGTTTGAAATAGTAAGATATAAAATATTAATTAAACTTTGTTTTATGGGCAAAATCTGAAATAATGTGAATTCTGCTTTGCATTTCATTTTTGTGGGAAATTTAATCTTGCATAATGTGAGTTTTGCATTCTGTGAGATCTTCAGCAATACAATCCCTTGCATAAAATATGACTGTCCTCTACTGCCACTGATTTAGCCCAGAGACCTGCTGATCATCACTTATTACCGCAATGAGCTTCTCTGAAGATAAATCTTTGCACACATCCATAATGATCTCTTTAGGAAAAATTCTTAGACATAGAATAGAATTGCTGGCTCAGGGCTTTCGATGAACATTATCAAAATCCTGTCCCGAAAGATGGTATCCACATTTCACTAACAGGTATTTACATCATGCTTATTATGTGCCTGGTGCTACTCCGAGACCTGGGAATCCTCATTGTGGTGATATACAGTAGCTACTATTATTATCATCCCCATTTTACAGATGAGGAAGCTGAGTCACACGCACGTGTCCAGACCACAGTGCCAGTAAGTGGTAGAGCTGGCTTCTGAGTTCTAGCCCCTGACCACTGGGCTTCTCCGACATTCTGAGCAGCAGACGACAACAGGGTCATTTCTCTGTGTGCTTTTCCACAACAGGATGTATGTATATGTATCTGCTCAAAGGGATTTTGAATCTACTGTTTGCCTAGGGAAATTGATTCGGCAGAAGATGGTTTTTGAGAAGTGTTACTATGAGAGAGAGAGAGAGAGAGAGAGAGAGACAAAAGCAGTTCTAGTTCTTGGTTACTGATGAATTGTTGGCCTGTTTGATTTCTTTTCTAAGAAGCCCCATTCCAGTAATGTTTTGGAAGCTTTCCCCTAAGCGGAAGAGACCTCTCATCTTTGGTCTTCGGTTTTCATGTAACAAATGTTCCTGGGGTCCACCTGGTGTGTCCAAGGCTCTGCTCACATCACCAGCATTCTGGGAACTGCTCCTAAGCCACGTGGCCCTCTTCAGCCACCAGCTGCTGTGGGTGCTGGTCCCATGCTTTTAGGACTCTGCGGCCTGCCACCATTCCTGCCCAATGCTTGCCCTATTCACACACTGCGGTGAGTGGTCATGCTGAGAAACTAAGAAAGAGGCATAAAGGGGGGCGCCTGGGTGGCTCAGTGGCTTAAGCCTCTGCCTTTGGCTCAGGTCATGATCTCAGGGTCCTGGGATCGAGTCCCGCATCGGGCTCTCTGCTCAGCAGGGAGCCTGCTTCCCCCCATCTCTCTGCCTGCCTCTCTGCCTACTTGTGATTCCTCTGTCAAGTAAGTAAATGAAAAATCTTTAAAAAAAAAAAAAAAAGATGCCTAGATGGCTCAGTCAGTTGAGTGTCTGGCTCTTGGTTTCTGCTCAGGTCATGATCTCATGGGTCCTGGGGTCAAGCCCAGCCTGGGGCTCCCCGCTTAACAGGGAGTCTACTTGAAGCCTCTCTCCCTCTACACCTAGCCCCATGCATGCATATGCCTCTCTCTCTCTCTCTCTCTCTCTCAAATAAATGAATCTTTTAAAAAAGAATAAAATATAAGGCATCTGGAATTTATTTAGACTCAGTACACCAGCCTTATGGGATCTGGAGACTTACTCCAAAAAAGCATGTGTTAATTAAAAAAATAAAATAAAATAAAAAGCATGTGTTAACCTTCTTGTTTACTCTGACTCAAAAACTAGCTCATGGTTTAAAGTTAGAGGTAAGGGGGTACCTGGATGGCTCAGTCGTTAAGTGTCTGCCTTCGGTTCAGATTGGGGACCATCCTGACTCTCTTTCTCTGTAGGTCAGCTCCAGCCTCAGGCCACCACTACCTGGAGGCAAGACAGTGGGGACAGATTCAGAGGAAGAGTGAAAGCCGCTGTTCCCCCAGACTCCGCTTCAAGTCCCCATGGGCTCTGATAGCTTATGTGCCTCCGAACTTCAGTTTGGGGGACGAGGTTAGCTGATTGGCTTCAGCCAATTGGGACCCACTCCTGCAGCTAGGGACGGGGTCACCCCCAAATAACTATAGGGCAGTCATATAGTTCCTCTGACGGGAAACTGGGTTGTAGCTACCAGAAAGGCAGCCAAAACAACAGATGTCCACCACAAAGAATGTGTTTGAAGGATGAGTTAATTGGGCCTAATTATGGCCCAATTTTGATTTGTTTTTTGAAATTACGAACTGACTTTTTCCGATGATAGATGAACTAATCATGGGTCTGGCAGTTTTCCTTTGTAGCCTCCAAAGCTGACTTCTCAAGCTTCCTTTTCTTGTGTTGCCTGTGCTAGCAAATGTTTTGCTCCCCAGTGGCATCGTTGGTGTCTTTCTGACCGGCAGGATCATCAGACACCCCCAAACCAATGGACTGAAGAGCAACCCATAGCAACCCATATAATTCTGAACTTGTTGTATTTGCCTTTTTTGAAAAAAAATTTTAAAAGATTTATTTATTTATTTGGGAGAGTGAGCAAGAAAGCACAAGCCGGGGAGGCGGGGGCAGGGGAGAGGCAGAGGGAAAAGCAGACTCCTTGCTGAGCACAGAGCTCAACCTGGGGCTCGATCCCAGGACCCCAGGATCATGACCTGAGCTGAAGGCAGATGCTTAACCAACTGAGCCACCCAGGCACCCTGCAGTATTTGTCTTTGAAACAACAAACTTTCTGTCTCCAAAGCCTAGAGATACATACATAAATATCACAGACTTTGGAGACCAAAATTGTATATACCTAAAATTACATATATATGTACATATATAAGTTTACTCTACTTATCCATAGTAGAGTAGACTTTTGGGGTCTTCTTGTTTGTAAGATTTGGCAGTGAGAATGATGCTTTCTAAGTTCTTTTCAGCATGAAGACCCTTCAGAGATGTAGTTCGATGGTAAAACACAGCAATCAGAGCCCAACGTAATTATCAAGTGCTCACTGGACACTGCCCTAAAGTCTAATGTATACAGTATTTTATCTCATTCAATCTTCACAACAACTATATGAGGTGCGAACGACTATCAACCCTTTTTAGCGATAAGAAAATGGAAGGTTAAAGAAGTCCACAGTTCAAGGTCACATCTTGGGTTGTGGCTAGGAACTGGAATTCATGTTGATAAGATTCCAGGGTCTGGGCTTCCTGTCACACTATATTGTCACTGGGCTTCTGCTGGGGAAGAAAGGACTCAGAGTGGGGAGTCGGAAGAACTTGGACTTGAATTCTGGACTTGGCACTGTGTGACTTTGGGAAAGTTACTCAACCTCTCTGAGCTTTAGTAAGATAGGAAGGAAATTATTTTTTTTTAAGATTTTATTTATTTATTTGACAGACAGATCACAAGTAGGCAGAGAGGCAGGCAGGGGGTGGGGGGAAGCAGGCTCCCTGCTGAGCAGAGAGCCCGATGCGGGGCTCGATCCCAGGACCCTGAGATCATGACCTGAGCAGAAGGCAGAGGCTTTAATCCACTGAGCCACCCAGGCGCCCCTAGGAAGGAAATTATAATAACTACCTTATGGGTCAAGGGTTAGAATTAAGGTAGTTGAATGAATGAAAGTAAAATTTTTGGCACATTGTAGGTACGCAGTAGGGATATCTATCATAATGAACCACTAAACTAAGCCAGTTAATAGAATACAATAGAATAGAGTACAAGAACCCTGTGACTGAGTCCCTGGCTTCTTAGTCACCCCTTTGGAACCCCACCATAAAGAAGTATGTTTGTGGAAGCAATCTTCTTTGACAAAACTTTGTTTCAAACTGCAAAGCATCCATTTGACACAGACGACTGATAGGCGATGGAGCAGGGGTAACATTTTGAAAATATCCCTTCCAGCGAATGCTGTTTTGGAAACAGACATGTTCCTCCTCTTTGAGTCATCTGGGTCATTTCCCCTATTAAGGGAAACTGTGGTCTACCGAGGCTAGCTCAGGAGGTTTGTTTTCCCAGGCAGGAGGAGGGGTAAAAAACACCTGGCTGCATAGGATAGGGAAGAAGAGGGATAGGATGCCTGGGGGAGTTCTGGACCACCAGCAGAGGGAAGGAATTAGAACAAGCTTCTGCCTTTTGGTCTGGGGTGGGGGTTGGATGTAAGAGGCAGAGAGGGAGGCCCAGGGGCCAGAAAAGTGTGTTCCTCTTCCTTCCTCTGGACCTGAACTGCTAGGTCAGTGGAGGTTATGGATTACAGACAGCCAGAGGCATTTGGAGGCAATGCTAGGGCAGTGGCTTTGGGGCCCTAATCCCCATTCAGGACTGTGGGATGACTGTGAGTCATACAGAGCTCTGCACCAAACTGGAGAGGCCGCATCACTATTGGTGGTGTCTTGAGCTCACGCACAGAGGGTCTGGCCCCTGTCCTGAGTGTCAGTCAATTCCCCAGTGCCCGGGAACACTCCAGCATCGCCCCACAGGGACAAAAAAGCAATTCAATGTGTTAGCTGTCCTTTTATTACAAGGTCAAAATGACCCCGTAGCCAGGGAGACTGCACTGAAGTCACAACCAAGTCCCAGGGGAACCCGCAGAGCCAGCGGGAAATGAAGGTGGAGGCCCCCAGGCATATAACCCAGGTAGGAGGACCGACTGTGAGTTCTACTAACTTGGTCATCAGCAGTAGAGGCTCCAAGAGGTGTCAGTGACGATGCAGGACAAGGGACATCTTTGTGGAGGGCAGTGGAGATCCCAGAGACAGTATTAGGAGTATCTTATACTCTACCTATCTAGGAGAACTCCTATCTCCCCAAACTTCATCAGAAGGAAGTGTAAGACTTTCCATGCACCTAGATGATGTCTCAACAGGGAGAATGAGTGGAGAAGAGAGACATAGGTTCAGGAGCCAATCTAACCCTTAAACTGGATTAAATTTTTATCCAAAAGGAATTGAGCCTAGAGAGAGACTGCTCTGAAAAGTGACTGAGTTACCGTAGTCGGAAGTTAAGATTTCCCCACCTTTGCCATGGGTGGGATGAGCACTCACCAGCAAGACATTTACAGACAAACCAGAAAGCTCATGCTTTGCACACAGAGTTGTGGTGTGTAGCACATGCCGTTGGCCATTTGGATTTTAGGGGTCCTCTTTCTTTCACTACAGTCATTTGTTCAGGGAAAAGTGGGCATCTCCCGCAGGACTCAGGAGCAAACACGGATTAGTCCAAACTGGTTGCTGTGTCCCATTCCCTTGCTAGTGCTGGGTTTAGACAGGGCGTCTGCAACTCTTCTGGCCATTAAACGTGGGGCCATCCCCTGGGGGGGGGGGCGCTGGGAAGATCTTCCTTGTTGAAAAGAAGAGACACAGGAGAGAAAGTCTCCATTCTGGTGCAGGTAATGAATATAACAATGACAGGTAACTTGGGACCGGGGTGGAGGGTAAGGGGCGAGGGGCGATGGGGTAGGGGTGGGGAGAGATGGTTGGCTGAACACCAGCAGACACACTGTGGGGGGAGCATAAGAAGCAATTTTCTTATTTCTGGATCTGATGCGATTTCATGGGTACTCATTACACAGTTTGTTAAATTGTACATATGTGTGTTACCCACAAAGAGTGCTCCTATTTCTCAATAAAATGTTGAGTAAAAAGGAATACTAGAGGATGCTGTTGGGCTCCTGAAGTGATCCCCCTACCTCCATTCTTGATGCGTGAGACAGTAAGTCCCCCAAGGTCCAGCTATTTGGGATAGGTATGTTATTTGCAGCCAAAAGCGTCTTAAATGAGGCTGAGTGTAGGTAGATCTTCGACCTTGTTCCTCTTGCTTCATAAATGTGTCCATGTGATTCTGAAAAGGGAAATGGTGCCAACAGTCATTAACTAACATTGAGAACCGCTCGGATGACTTCCTTCGGGCGGGCCTTATTACCAGACTCTCAAACCCTCTGGAAATAACAGCAGCCACGACATCACGTGGTAGCATCTCCTCTTCAACTTCTTTCCTCAAGGAACAGATGAAGCCACACTTGTTAATTCTTCTTGAACATGAACAAAGGAGTCCTCTCTGCCCTTTTAAAATGTATTATTAAAATGTAAAAAATATGTTCCTTCTAGAGTTGCCTGGAAAGTGAACTGGGAGCAGTTAAAACATCAAACTCACTGCTGTTTTTTGGCTCTAACTGGAATCACCTTTGGCCTTTTCTATGGAATAAAGGAAGTCTTAGAACATAAAAGCATTTCCAGAAGAACTGGATTTTAACTGTTGAGCTGACCAGAGAGGGAAGGCTCACACCGACTCAAACTGTATAATTTGGCTCTGTTTTTAACATTCTGACTTCTCTCTGACTTTGCAAAATTGTATCTACTTTGGTTGAGCTTATTTTTTCCCCTAATCAAGTAATATTTCTTGGAGTTCAGCATCACTCATGCCTGGTTACTTTGGGTGAATTAATTTCAGGGTAATTGACCAGCTGGAAACAAAGAGGGAGGGCAGTGGGAGGGGGAGAGAGAGAGAGAGAGAGACTCATCCTCCCAAGGACTGTTTCCATTACAAAATGTCCCAGAATTTCATATTCAGTGGATCTGGGATCCTCCAGCCACGTCTTTCCTTTTGGAAGCTCTGTGATGTTCTATGGGAACTTCAAGGGGATGAGTTGGAGGCTGGGAGGGATGCAAAACTACCACTACTTCAGCCTTGCTTCCAGTGCAAGTTATTATTTGTTTTCAACTGGAGCCTTTGAAAAACGGCTTTTTGGAAAAAAAGTATTTCCATTACAAAAAAAAAAATTGAGAACAACAGTGTTATGTAAGAACAAGCAGGCGCACACAATTCAAATATTATTATGTCCTGACCGTTTAGTGTGATGTGGGTCTCTCATAGAAAGTGCTTTGCAAGACAGGTGGTAGATAGGATTTGGCTTAAGGGCTAGGAGTTTTCTGAGCCTTGCTCTGCGTCATGGACAGAAAGGGCCAGACCCGAGCAACGATATGAATATATCCTTTTTTTAAAAAATTAAGATTTATTTATTTATTTTAGAGAGAGAACATGAGCAGGAGGGGCAGCGGGAGAGGGAGAGAGAATCCTCGATCAGACCTCCTGCTGAGCACGGAGCCTGGCCAGGGGCTCGTTTTCACAACCCCAAGATCATGACCTGAACTGAAACTGAAAGGTGGATGCTTAACCAACTGAGTCACCCAGGTGCCCTTGAATTGATCATTTATTTTTTTTTTCTAGGCAAAGACCAATAACTTTATCACAGTAACATAACAATGACACTGAATTGATGATTTAAAAGGCCAGGATTGTGGGGGCACCTGGGTGGCTCAGTCTGCTAAATATCTGCTTTTGGCTCAGATCATGATCTCCAGGTTCTGGAACTGAGTGAGCCCTGGGTCTCCCGGCTCAGTGGGGAGCCTGCTTCTCCCTTTCCCTCTGTCCCTCCCCCTGCTTCTGCTCTCTCTCTCTCTCAAATGAATAAATAAAATCTTTTAAAAAACAAAATAAAAGGCCAGGATTGATGTTGCCTCTGCAATGTAGGGAGGGGGATAGAATTGAGAGGGGGCACACAAGGGACTCTGGGGTGTGGGCAATTTTCTTATTTCTGGATCTGATGCGATTTCATGGGTATTCATTATACAATTTGTTAAATTGTACATATGTGTGCTACGCCAAAGAGTGCTCCTATTTCTCAATAAAATGTTGAATAAAAAGGAACCCTTTTCTTTGGTTGACAAACATTAACCTTTATTTCTAGATCATTCTTATTAGCCAACTCATTGGTATTCAGCCCTGGCTGTGCACCAGAATCTCCAGTGGAGTATCTCTTTCCCCAAAACACGGATGCCTGAGCCCACCCTCTTTAAGATTTTGATTGAGCAGATCCAGGTCCAGGGTGGGGGTCGGCAGGCCACACCCCAGGCGATGGCGATGGCGATGGCGACTCACCGCTAGCATTGAGACCCTCTCATTCAAACCATGAGCTCCTGCTGCAATTTCTGCAGCGCTCCCCTCGGTTACACACTTGGCCCCAAATATTCATCCAAACGGACAAGCTGAACATTTTATTCTTAATTGCACTTGCCTTGAAGTGAGTTTCCCTTTGAGTAAAAAAGTCCAGTCCGATTCGAGATGGTATCTCATCTGGTGTTTATTCTAGCTTCCTCTCCACCCAACTTCTAAACTGCAGCACCTTGAAATTGCCTTTTTTTAAAACACTCATTTCCTTATTTTAAAGCCAAGTGCACATTCTTGGCTCCTACCCGCCAATCCCGTCAGTCCTTTCTTGCCGGCTCTGGGGCCCCGCTTGCCACCCACCCGGGAGGAGATAAGTGCCTGTTTATCCCTAGCCTTTGTTTCTGGGCTCTAAGTCAGTTTCCTATCACAAGGAAACACTCTTTCCAACCCTCTGCTGACTCATCTTTATCAGCGTTTACTGGAGAATCTTATCAATAGCCTTTTGAACAACTACATAAATTAAATTTATCCTTCTTATCCTCCCTCTTTTTATTTACCCTTCCAAACATCTCTGGCAACTGTAAAACGAATTGACTTCCTCTTGGATTGCACTTCCCCATAGGTTTGGAATAAACATTTAATTGTTTGTTCATTGGAAGGCAATCTCCACTTCTGCTAAAGCCTGGGTAACCGTAAGTCCCTATTCGCCTTGGACCGTCCTGCTTCACACCTGGTGACTGTTAAAAAAAAAAAAAAATTCTCGGTTTGGATGATAACTTATGATTACCTTATTAAAACCCATGCCATATTGTTGAAAGAGAACCAGAGGAAGAGTCAGGAGGCCTGCATCCTTGTCGCTGGAAGGCCACAAACTAACTGTGTGGGTGTGACCAGGGCCATCAGCCTCAAACTGGGAGCCTGTTAGAAGTGTGGGGTCTGGGGGGCGCCTGGGTGGCTCAGTGGGTTAAAGCCTCTGCCTTCGGCTCAGGTCATGATCCCAGGGTCCTGGGATGGAGCCCCGCAGCGGGGCTCTCTGCTCAGCGGGGAACCTGCTTCCTCCTCTCTCTCTGCCTGCCTCTCTGCCTACTTGTGATCTCTCTCTGTCAAATAAATTTTATTTTATTTATTTATTTTTTTAAAGATTGTTT
The DNA here is from genome assembly GCA_003697995.1 of Taxidea taxus jeffersonii. Taxonomy (NCBI): domain Eukaryota; kingdom Metazoa; phylum Chordata; class Mammalia; order Carnivora; family Mustelidae; genus Taxidea; species Taxidea taxus. The sequence goes on along the minus strand of ML106016.1, from coordinate 21,594 downwards.
ATTTATTTATTTGACAGAGAGAGTGAGAGACACAAGCAGGCAGAGCAGGAGGGGGAGAAGCAGGCTACCCAGTGAGCAGGGAGCCCGATGCGGGGCTCGATCCCAGGACCCTGAGATCATGACCCGAGCCAAAGGCAGTCGCTCAACCAACTGAGCCACCCAGGCGCCCCTCTCTCTGTCAAATAAATTAAAAAAAAAATAAATAAAATCTTTAAAAACAAAAAAAGAAGTGTGGAGTCTTTGGTCCCACCCCAGACCCACTGAACCAGAATTAGCATTTTAATGACTCCCTGGTGATTTGGACACATGGTCTGGTTTTTGAAGCCGTCCTTAAATCTCACCGGGTTTCAGCTTATTAGTAAAATAAAAACTGTCTAGCTTCCACATGGCATTAAAAATAACATCTATGCGTTCAATTCACGGCATTTTAATAAACCCACAGGAACAACAGGGAAGTACATTAGAAACATGTATTTACATGTAGCATGGCTTGCTTTAAAAATATAAGTGAGTGAATGGAATCTACTGTACAAAGTGCTAGAAACATCATTTGGCTGTCATCAATGAGAAACATACCTAGTAAAGATGGCTCACCTCGGGAGAAAAAAAAAGATGACTCTCCTCGGAGGGGGTGGTTGTTCCAATAGGGGGCAGCTGTGGGCAGCCAGTACTTATAGGAGCTGGGTATAGTGTTCCTTGTCCAAGTAAATAGTACTCAGGTGGGTCACGAGTAGCAGCTAATATATATCTTACTAAATTTGATGCATTGCTTTTTAATAATTACTCTTTATAATAGTAACTTTTAAAATCTGTGCTGAGCACAGAGCCCGATGCGGGGCTTGATCTCACGACCTTGAGATCACAACCTGAGTTGAAACCAAGAGTCAGATGCTTAACCGAATGAGCCATGCAGGTGCCGCTAAAATCCCATAGGAATGCTTTTTAGACATTTTCATGGCTGCGTCTCTAATATTTCGAGAGTGGGAGTGGATACTGTGAAGCCGGCCAACTGCTCTCTGAAAATCTGGCATTTCTTTTGAAATTATAGGTTTATCTTTAAACTCCAAATAAATTCCATCCTTCTCCTGTGAAAGAAAGAGAGATTGAGAGAAGAAAGATAGAAAGGTAACTCTCTTACAAATCCAAATGCTGGCCTGAACTAGAGAATACTTAACTGGTTTATTTATGATTATAATAAAATTATCCTCTAAACATTTTGACCTTGAGTGAATGCTTTCTGTTCCTGTTTTGCATTAACAATTTCCACACAGATGAAAATGGAAAGAGAAGAAAAAAAAGTCAATATCTGTTTTTGTGTCTCTTATTTTTTTATTCTCCATCTAAGGCTAAGATGGCTTTTATGCACTAGAAAAAATTTGTTATCATATTCAGATCTCCAGGAATGGCTGAAAAGGAAGAGGTACTTGTACTGACTTGAGAAGGAAATGTTTCAATCCTACTGGAACTTAAGGAACACGTACAACGCGTTGCTGGATGTTTTGGGGTGTGATGGTTACTGCTAGAGTCTGCGTTATCTGTGTCCCTTCAAAATTGGTACGAACAAGGAGGTGGGGCTTTGTGGGGTGATTAGGTCATGAGGGTGGGGCCCCCATGAAAGGGATTGGTGTCCTGATGAAAGAGGTCCGGGAGAGTTCCCTTCCGTCCTTTGAGGACACAGCTTGAGGACACAGGGGAAGACAGCTATCTATACACCAGGGAGCAAGCCTCCACCAGACACTGAACGTGCAGGTACCTCGATCTTGGACTTCTCAGCTTCCAGAACTGTGAGAGATAAATAAGAACTCACCCAGTCTACGGTAGTGTGCTGTAGCAGCCCAAAGCAACTCTGACAGCTGCTCATTCAGTGTGGGTGGCAGGTGGCAGGATGTTGGTATCATCACACAGGTAAGCCAGGGAGGCCTCCCTTGCCTCCTGCAAAGTATCCATGCTAACGTTCTAGAAGCCCAGGTCTGGGGTAAAAGTCCGGGGCGATGGCTTGCACGGGCAGCGGGAAGGAGAGTTGATGAGTTCTCTGGTTTTTTGATGGCGTCTATTTTCGTGGAATACCACCCCAGCAAGCTTGTGGCAAGAAGGTTTCATTAATGGTTTTATTTTTAAAGATTTATTTATTTGTCAGAGAGAGAGAGAGCGAGAGCGCGAGCGAGTGAGCACACGCAAGGGGAGGGGCAGAGGCAGAGGGAGAAGCAGGCTTCTAGGCGAGCAGGAATCTGGAAGCAGGGCTCCATCCCAGGACCCCGGGATCATAACCTGAGCCGAAGGCAGACGCTTAACGACTGAGCCACCCAGCATCCCTTCATTAACATTTTTAAAAAGCGTGTGCTCTTATTACAAGTGATTTCTGTAGGGAGTTACTCTCTGGGCATGCTTTCCCTACTAGTTGACCAGCTGGCAATCTCTTTATTGTCACCCGAGGTAGAGGGAAAGCCTGGCTATCCCCTGCTGTAGGGTGGGGGTTGCTGTAGGGGTGGCTGAACACCGTTTATAGATTCCCCCCAGCGTGTCTTCACGGAGATGAAGGCTTAATTGTGTGGCCCTGAGGCTGGCTGGTCAACGTACCCATCCTGTGGGGCATCGAAACTTCTACTGTTCTATTGCCCATCATCCACCTCCTATGTCCTGACAGACAACGTTTCATAATGGGCTGTAATAGGACAGGATTTTTGCATATATTCTACAAACACTCGACGTCCGTGGTGCTTGGGGGTGCAGGCGCTCAGGGGGCTCACAGTCCATGGAGGGAGACAATCTTCAAGATCACAGAACAGGTTAGTATGTGAGGGAGAGGAAGGAGAGGGGTCATGCCTTGTTCGTGGGAGTGTGGCCTATCTTGCTCATCTGGGAAGGTCAGGGAACAACGTCAGGCAGAGGGAAGGCTTGACCTGAGTCTCAGAGGATGAGTAGGCTCCTGTCCTTAGGGGGACGGTCACTGGAGGGCAGCGGATCTCGGTGTGGGGCTACCAACCCCTTCTCCATAAGGCCATGTCTGGAGACGTTTTTTAGGTTTTGCAGTTTGACAGGGTGTGGGAGGCAAGCAGGGGTGGGTGGGTGTAGGTTTGCTATTGGCATGAGTGGGCAGAAGCCAGGGGTGCCGTGAACATTCTACAAGGCCCTTATAACAGCTATGTGGCCCCTAATGTCGGTAGTGCCAAGGTCAAGAAGCCCTGTAGTAGGGGGAAGGACAGGCTTCTTTAAAGGACTTGAAGCATCGGGAAGCATAAATAGGGCGGAAGACGGATGCAGAGGTTATCTGGTACGGAGTAGGAGGGAACCTCCGGTGTGGCTTATCTCCCAACACCACCAAGCAATTCTCCAGTCCTCGGTGGACACTGATGGAGTGCCCTACAGATTCAATCCAACTCAATTCTGACACTGTCTACCTAGAGATAGCATCAGATCCTCCGAGTTAAGGGCCCAGCTCTGTAAGACTGCCCCCCCCTTTTACATGCCAATCACAAGTCCATGTTGTTAACTGTGCTTCTAACCGACTGGCTCTAACTGGAGGTTCCTGGTCCCCTTCTTTAGGCTTGATTAATTTTCTTTTCTTTTTTTTTTTAAAGATTTTATTTATTTGACAGAAAGAGATCACAAGTAGGCAGAGAGTCAGTCAGAGAGGGGCGGGGGAAGCAGGCTCCCCGCTCGGCAGAGAGCCCGATGTGGGGCTTGATTCCAGGACCCTGGGATCATGACCTGAGCTGAAGGCAGAGGCTTAACCCACTGAGCCAACCGGGCGCCCCTTGATTAGTTTTCTTTTTTTTTAAAATATTTTATTTATTTATTTGACAGACAGAGGTCACAAGTAGGCAGAGAGGCAGGCAGAGAGAGACCGAGAAGCAGGCTCCCTGCCGAACAGAGAGCCCGATGTGGGACTTGATCCCAGGACCCTGGGATCATGACCTGAGCCGAAGGCAGAGGCTTTAACCCACTGAGCCACCCAGGTGCCCCCTTAATTAGTTTTCTAATGCAGCTTTCAGAACTCAGGAGACATTGATGTACATTTGCCTATTTATGAGAAAGGATATTATAAATGATATAGATCAACATAGGGCATCGTCTAAGTCCTGAGCTCAGGAGCTCCTGTCCCCAAGGAAATGGGATGTGCCATGTTTCTGTGGAGAGATGCATGTGTTCACCAACCTAGGAAACCCTGCAGATTTCATTGGTGAGGAGTTTTTTTTTTTTTTTAAGATTTTATTTATTATTTATTTGACACAGAGAGACAGAGAGATCACAAGTAGACAGAGAGGCAGGCAGAGAGAGAGGGGGAAGCAGGCTCCCCAGCAATCAGAGAGCCCAATGCAGGGCTCCATCCCAGGACCCTGAGACAATGATCCAAGCCGAAGGCAGAGGCTTAACCCACTGAGCCACCCAGGTGCCTCTGGTGAGGAGTTTTTAATTGAGCTGATCCTATAGCATCCCCACTTCTTCCTTTTCCCAGCAGTGGGTGGGTGGGGCTGAAAGTTTTTTTATTTTTTTATTTGAGAGCCACAGAGAGAGAGCGAGAGTGAGCACGGGCAGGGATGCAGGGTAGAAGGAGAAACAGACTCCTCACTGAGCAAGGAGCCCCATGTGGGGCTTGATCCCATGACTCTGGGATCCTGACCTGTGTCAAAGGCTGCCGCTTAGCCAACTGAGACACCCAGGTGGCTGGGAGTGAAAGTTCTCATCCTCTAACCTCTTGGTCTTTCTGGTGACCAGCCCCATCCTGAGGCTATCCAGGAGCCCTACCCGGTCACCTCATTAGGATAAATTCAGGTGTGTTCAAAAGTTTTTTTCTGAGTAATAAAATGTACTCCTGGCACTCAGGAAATTCCAAGGGTTTTAGGAGTTCTGGGCCAGGAATTGGGGACAAAGACCAAATATATGTCTCACTATACAATAGGACCAAATTTAAGAAGGGCTTTGCATATCAAGATAAAAAAATATTAAACATTAGCCTGAGGGCATTAGGAAGCCCCAAAAGAATTATTAAAAAATTCATACATGCTCTTTAATAGACAATGCTAAAGGCATGTTTAAATCTCATTATTGGGATCATATACCATTTAATTCTTCTTTATTTACTAAAATATCTTTCCTAAATATCACACAACACATACATATTTTGTCACAAATGTCATTTTCTTAATGAAACATTATTAGTTCTAATTCATTCAAGAAAAGTTCATCATAAACATGAAACCCTAAAGAACCATGAGAAAGTTATTTTGTAAGATCCTAGGAAGAAGGAAAGGCATTTTTTTTTTTTTGCACTTAACAGCAAAAACAAACAAAACAAAAACCCATGAAGAGGAATACCCTTGGGTTTTACTCCACAAACCCTAAACAGTGCTTAGAAAAATTACAAGAAAACAAGGAGAACCCTGCTAAACATAAAAATAATGGAAGAAGTCAAGAAGGCAATGATTGATTTTACTACATTATTCTTCAAGTGTCTCTGAACCAAATCTGTGTTAAACAAAATGGAAAAGGCAAAAAGAACTGTAGGAAACAATCTAATATAAAAAATCGTCTTGAAGTTCAATAAGAAAGCCCCAATAATATCCAGGTATGAAAAATCAGCGAAGGACATAGATTCTTGGTGTGCACATAAATAGGTAATAAACATAATCAAATAGCTTAACCTCACTAGCAAGGAAATAAATGGGTAGGAAAACAATGAGGAATAATATTTCTTATCAAATAAGCGAAGATTAAAGAGAAACTAACCATGTAAAGCTCAATTTGGGAGGAGTTCCTGAAGAAGTTGAAGAAAGATACACTCTTCCACATTCTTGGTGAAGGTATAAGCTTGGAAAACCTTGTGGAAAGCAATCTGGCAATATGTACCTGGAAAAATTTGGCAGTATGTGCCTGGAAAAAGTTTTTACCCTTTGGCTTAAGGATTCTACTTCTAGGAATCTATCTGGAGGAGAGAAACAGACATAAAAGAGATTATGTATGACTGTCAATGATGCTCTAGTAAGAGCAAAAATAAGGCACAACTTACATGCCCAACAAAAGGGGAGAAAAATACCTTATGGTAACATGTACACAGTGTAAAAAGAAGAATTTTTGGATGAATATTTAATGACAAGGAAGACATGCTCGTGGCACGTTATTAAGGAAATAAAATAAGGCACAAACATGTATTTATTTATTTGTTTATTTATTTATTTTTTAAAAAGGGTTTTAAGATTTTATTTATTTATTTGACAGAGATCACAAGTAGGCAGAGAGTCAGTCAGAGAGAGAGGGGGGGAAGCAGGCTCCCCGCTCAGCAGAGAGCCCGATGCGGGGCTCGATTCCAGGACCCTGGGATCATGATCTGAGCCAAAGGCAGAGGCCTTAACCCACTGGGACACCCAGGCGCCCCAAGGCACAAACATTTTAAAAATTTTATTCGGTCTCAAGCATCATGTAAATATGTAAATAGGGATGTGTGTGTGTGTGTGTGTGTGTGTGTGTGTAATGAGGGTACTTCTGATTATTTCTGATGCAGGCAAGCCAGTCCAAGGACCCAGAGGGGTCCCGCAGGACCAGTCAAGAGGGTCCTGGGCTTTATGAAGGATGGAAATCAAACCCCAGCCAGCAGAAAGTGAGAGCGGATTTTATTGAAGATGTAGAGAAAGCAGAGACAGACAGAGCACTGGGAGACTGAGAAAGGAAAGGAAAGAGGAAGCTTATCTTTCCTTGCGGGGCTGGAGTTTTTGCCGAGGATGGTGGTCTGGTGTAGGGGTGTGCAGGAACTGGTCGAACAAGGACAGGGCTCTGGTGTCCTCCATGTCTCTTATGCCCTGGAGCCAGGAGGGTCTTGGCGTCAAGGTGTTTAGAGTCAGTTGCCTTAGACAACTTCCATGACCACCTCCCCTGGCCACTCCTTAGACACTATGTATCTTGGTGGAAGACTGCAAAGAAATCATTGACTCCCGGACCTTTTCAAGGAGGACACACATTAAGGCATGTGGAGGGTGGGGGTGCAGGTCCCAGCAAGAATATGAGCAGGGAAAGGAGCAAATTACAAAACAGCTTTTTTTCATGGGGTCCCTTTAATTTCCCTGTCTCATTTCGACCATGCTGTTTGGTGCAGTTAGATCATACTGCCTTGGAGGTCCTTCTGTAAATTTAGGGCAACAGAGATGTCTTGACTGTGCAAAAATGCTTGTGAATTAAGAAGTATCTGCTTCGTTCTCTCAAACCAGAAGCTTACCTGCCCAGGGCCCAGGAGGAAAGATAAGGTTGCAGTGTGGGTCCAGACACGTTCACACATGTCTAAGGAACTTGGGCGTGTATCTGATGGAAACCTGCTTGGTAGGGGAGGCAGTAGAGACCCCTAAACAATGAAGAGGTTCGAGACAAGTCTCTCCAAAATGTGTCACTTTGGCATGCGGACTGTTTGGAGCTGAAAGCAATTGAGACTCTGCCGGCTCAAGAGAAACTTTTGCCCTTCCTTCCCTTAACTGCCTAGGAGAATCCAAATTGGAGTCTTTCCCAGAGTAAGAGTTATTACCAGAGATAAATTTTATTTGATTGATCCATCTGTATGGCAGGGCAAACATCTGATTACCAGCCATCAGCTCTTCTTACTGCGCTGTGAAATACCCTTCCCCCCTTTGAAGTCCCAGGCTCAGGCTGCCATACATACCTCCTTTTACCTGTCTTTGGACCTCTCATGGGTGTGAGGTTCTTGTATGTACAAAATGAAGTTTGATTTTCTCCTGTTAATCTACCCTCATGGGGGCACCCTGGGTGGCTCAGTGGGTTAAAGCCTCTGCCTTCAGCTCAGGTCATGGCCCCAGAGTTCTGGGATCGAGTCCCGAATCGGGCTCTCTGCTCAGTGGGGAGCCTGCTTCCTCCTCTCTCTGTCTCTGTCTGCCTCTCTGCCTACTTGTCATCCCTGTCAAATAAATTAATTAATTAATTTAAAAAAACTACTCTCGGGGCGCCTGGGTGGCTCAGTGGGTTAAAGCCGCTGCCTTCGGCTCAGGTCATGATCCCAGGGTCCTGGGAT
>ML106016.1:0-13186 GCA_003697995.1 Taxidea taxus jeffersonii | reverse complement strand
AGGACGCCATCAAGAACCTGAACCCCTTAGTGAAGATGACCCATCTTGGGAAAGTCTGGATGTTGGAGGGACAGGCATTTTCCTACAAGCCAGAGAGAGATACAGGTAGTGGAGAACCACAGAAGCCATGGGAAGTAGCAAGACACTTAAGTGGTCAGGCACCAAAGAGAGTGGCGTGGTGGTAAAGAGTGAGCAGGCCACTGCACAGATGGCTGAGCGCTCTGTCAATGGCACGAGGGACCAGGCCTTGCACCGGCCAAGCAACGGCAACACAGTCACGGGGAACGAAGAGGGTACAAAGTAACTCCCAGGCTGTATGAGGAAGCCTGTCTTCCATGAGAGACCTGTCTCATTTTGAGAACTCTTAGAGACACACAAGAAGGAAGTGTCTTGTCATTTGATAGATGGTGCTACCCCTAACCATCTGCTGGTTGAGGGACAACCTATGAGGGTGGACTCCTGCCCGGCCAATTATATTTTATTATATTATTATATTTTAGAGACTTTGCCTACCAGTATTCAAGTTCTAATGCAATGACTAACCACTACCCCTAGAACAGAGCCTGGAATCCTTTTCTCATTATGATTGGTAAATCAATAGCCAAATGGTACCATGATGACCTGATGACCTGGCTGGTCTTTGGGATACCTCCAAAGAAAGAGACAATGTTGGAAACCACTGGGATTTTATCCCCATTTATCTCCGAGATGAGACAATGGGTGTGGGGGAGAACTATTGAGGCAGGAAAGTGTACCCTGAAAACATTTTCAGGAAGAGGTGATGGAGGGTGGGTAAATTTATAAGGCCTTTCCTGTTGCAATAGGCAGAAACCAAGCAAACTGGCTTCAAAGAAGATCCAGGCTCATGGAATGGAAGCGTTCTGGAGTGTCTGGCTCTGGTGACTCAGATTGGGGGTATCATCAAGTTTCTATCTCACACTCTCCATCTCTTGGCTCTGCTTTCTTTCATGTTAATTCCATTCTTGGCTGTGAGCCCAGGCCTGAAGAGGGTTTCTAGCCGCCGTGGGTAGGCAGGTGGCTGTTCCTGACTGCTTAATGGCTACTTGGTCCATTTTTGGCATCCCAAATGTGCCAAAAATATCATTTCAATTCATTTTACAAAAAAGACAGCTCTATTACATTGCCCTTCAAAGCTTTGAGTCTGTCTTCCAATAAGGGAAGAGGGATACAGCAAAATGAAAGGCTAGGTGCTCTCCCGACCCCAGCCCCCCTGGAAGGACACAGGAGTCTTCCTCTCCTTAATGTTGCAAAAGCCTTTTGAGTGAAAGCTGAACTTCTATCCTAGCCTCAAGGGACTCAGCTAATCCTACTATATACTTTTGGGGTGGAAGTGATACTCTCTCTGAAGTTTGCTCTTTGGAAACTTTGAAGGCATCAACAAAAAAATATCCCATGAGGACAGTGAACAAACACCAAATGTAATCCCCAAACCAAGCCTAGCATAGTGAAAAAATCCTTGGAGAGAGAGGACATTGAGTTCAGTAGTAACCCTCTGCATTTTTGCAGTCAAATGCTCTACCTCTGAGCTATACCCCCACCCTCTGCATTTTTCCTGTGTGCTGGTGGAGAAATCTTCAAGCCATCTTCTACTCCTTGATAGAAGGAGAGCATTGGTCTTGTGTGAGTGGTTCCTAATGCTCTTTGTGTGTTTAGTTCTCCTAATTCTTTTCTTTTCTTTTTTTAAGATTTTATTTATCTATTTGACAGACAGAAATAACAAGTAGGCAGAGAGGCAGGCAGGGCGAGAGGGGGAAGCAGGCTCCCTGCTGAGCAGAGAGCCTGATGCGGGGCTCAATCCCAGGACCTTGAGATCATGACCTGAGCCAAAGGCAGAGGCTTAACCCACTGAGCCACCCAGGTGCCCCTCTCCTAATTATTTTCTGAGGTAGGTTCTTATTTCCCCCACTTTACGAAAATGGAAGTGCAGAGAGGTCATTTGCCTGGAATTTCAACCGGCTCTGCTTTGCCCCAGGGAGGGTGAGTATGGGATCCCTTTGAGAGCTAAGACTGCAAAAGACAGACCTGCATCTCTGGCTCAGGGTCTACCAGCTCAGCTCCCTTTTTGTTTTTGTTTTTGCATTTTTATTGATTTAAGGAGTCACATCCTATATTCACAAGCAGGTGCTCAACAAGTCAATACTGGACAGAATTTGAAGCCACAGGGAGTGTGAGGTGGAGGTCAAAGGGACTGATGGTGTTTTGGACTAAGTAATTCTGGCAGGAGACAGGTGATGAGGGTAGCCAGACAAAATTCACGTCAACAAAGCTTCAACTCTTAGCTGCTTCTAATAGCTTCTTCTTTGGCCTACTTCTATGCCTCTCACCTTTGGTCTTTGTGGTTTTTTCTAATTTTCTCCTACACATTGCTTTTCAATATAGATTATACTGCCTTCCTCATTGTTATATCTTTTAACTTTTTATAGGGTGTCTCTGTCTCTCTCTCTTTTTAACTTTGTGTGATTATTAGAGTTTCTTCACACTGATTTTCATTCTTTTATTTCAAACCCCATCTATCTTTGTCTTTAAAAAAAATCTTTGCCTTGTTTTATTGGAATCTTAATAAAAGAAGCATTGTATCTTAAGTATGGAGTCTTTTCTTCTCCATTGTCTCTCTCATCCCATCTTAGCCTTTTATTATTCACTTGCAACTTTTAATAGGCTTATTTAAATGCAGATGTGTATAAAATAAAAAGTAAAAATCCTTCCTCCCTAATGACATTCCCTAGAGGTACCCACACTGTTGGGTGTCTGCCCCATTCAGGGTTTTTTGGGGTGTTTTTTTGTTTGTTTGTTTTTTCTCCTGTAAACTGATAAATCATTTAAACATATTAACACTCACATATTCATTTACTTTAATAAAAATGAGATCACACTATCCTCGATGCTCTGCCGATTGTTTCTGCTTTTATGTATCATGCTAATTCTCATTTTAAATTTTTTCTTTATTTTCTCTCTCACATGAGATAAAAATCTTTGCTCGCACTGCTTGTTTCATGGTTTATATTTTGGTTATTTACATAGAGGGGTACTATTCTGCTCCAATGTATTCTTCTCCTCCTTGTGATTCTCCCTTACCCCTTTCCACTTGGACAACCAGAAATGAAGCATCTTTGCCTTGAGGGACAGGGTTACAGCTCCCTTCTGGCTTTTGAACTTCTTGAGCTGAGATCACGGTCTATACCATAGTTTAGAAGATGATTTGCTTAATCAGTTTTTGCTGCTGTAAAGAAGAGAAAACTGCCTTGGTCTGGGGCAGTGGTGAAAGGAAGGAAAAGAACAGGAGAATGAGGAAGAGGTGTGGGCTTTTGAGAAGGAGCAGGGAGTTAATAGGATTTTGCTAGAGACTGAATGCTTGTGGCCTCCCTGAAATTCACATGTTGGAGCCCTAATTCCAATGTGGTTACATTTGGAAGACAAAGTCATTAAGGTTAAATGAGAAGGAAAAAGAAAAAGAAAAGAAGTAAGAAATGGGGAAAAAAGAAAAAAAATCAAAAACAAAATAAAATAAGGTGAAATGAGATCATCAGGGCAGGGCTCTGGTCCAGTAAGGTTAGAGAAGAGACATGGAGAACTCACCTGCTCGATCTCCATGTGCATAAACCAAGGAAAGGTCACGTGAAGACCCAGCAAGAAGGTGGCTGTCTTCATGCCAGGAAGACCCCACCCTAGGAACTGAGCCTGCTGGACCTTGATCTTGGGCTTCCTAGTCTCCAAAACTGTGGGAAAAGAAATTTCTATGGTTTGAGCCATATGCAATCTGTCATATTTTGTTATAGCAACCCAGGGAGGCTAATACAGACTCCAAGACAGGTCTGGGAATTTCTCTGTCTCACCCCAGGGACCTTGGAGAGGCAGGCCTCATTATCATCTACTCAGCAAATACTTACTGGGGTCAGCCAGACATTAGGCACTGTCGTAGGAGCAGGGATACAGCCATGAACTAGCAGATGTGGTTCCTGCTTGCATTCTCCATCTATCGGTGCTGGCACACTGTGACAGCCAGAATGCAGGAATGTTGGTCTGGTGACAGCAACGCAGAAAGGGCATGAGGCTCTCCACATGCTTCCTGCTGCCCCCGGAGTGGCGTGGGAGGGATTCTGTGATTAGAGTAGAAGATGGTAGTAAGCAAAAATGGAAGAGAGAGAGGAAAAAAGAGGGAGGCAGAATGATTGATGCTGATGGACCCACCCTTATTTTTCTTTCTTTTTTTAATTTTTATTTTTAAAAAATATTTTATTTATTTATTATCAGAGAGAGAGACAGAGCACAAGCAGGGAGAGCAGCAGAGGGAGAAGCAGACTCCCAGCTGAGCAGAGAGCCCGATGCGGGACTCAATCCCAGGCCCCCAGGATCTCGACCCGAGCCGAAGGCAGATGCCCAACAGACTGAGCTACCCAGGCACCCCTTCTTTTTTTTTTTTTTTTAGGTATTTATTTATTTATTTGTGAGAGAGAGAGAGAGTGTGTGTGTATATGTGTGAGCACACAGGGAGGGGCAGAGGCAGAGGGAGAAGTGGACAGGGACAGGGAGCCCCATGTGGGGCTTGATCCTAGGACTTTGGGATCATGACCTGAGGTGAGGGCAGATGCTTAACTGACAGAGCCACCCAGGTGCCCCTCTTTATCCATTTCTCCTAATTTTCTTTCCTTCTTCCTTTCTTTTTAAAAGATTTTTTGTTTATTTATTTGACAGACAGAGATCACAATTAGGCAGAGAGGCAGGCAGAGAGAGGGGGAAGCAGGCTCCCTTCTGAGCAGAGAGCCCTATGCAGGGCTTGATCCCAGGACCCTGGAATCATGACCCGAGCTGAAGACAGGGGCTCTAACCCACTGAGCCACCAAGATGCCCCTCTCCTAATTTTCTTTATAAAGTGGTTGACAAATGCATAGATTCAGAAACTGGCTTGTCCAGTGCTTCCCAAATTTCAGGGAGCATCAGACTCTCTTGGTGGATTTGCCAAAGCACACGATTTCTGGTCCCCTTCCTGAGAAATTCTGGTACAGAAGGTCTGGGTAGGGAATCTTCAGACTTCATCAGACTTCAGGATGATGCCGACACTGCCCTGGTCATGGGTGAGTAGCTCTGATTGAATGTGACATTGAAAAACAGACCTCCACAGAGATTAGTGTCTCCCAGCAAAGTCATAGCAAGTCCACAAAGCAGGTGGCCTCAGGGATCTGTGAGGGCTCTTTTAGGACCATATGGCCATCCCAGGGACCAATCCCATGGATCCCTCTGGGGTTGGGGAAACATTAGGTTCTGATGGCCACCTCTAGAGCTGAAGCTAGAGTCAGCTCCATTGAACCAGATGTTCTTCAAGTGAGAGAAGCAAACAGAAGTGAGGTCAATATTGCCATACAGCCCAAAACAACACCTTCCATAGAATATAACCTCCTGGGGAGAGTAAATGGCTTGCTCAGATAGAACCCCATCTTGCATAAGGGCCAAGGCTCTGGAGGGAGCTAGCCCAGGTTCAAAATCCAAACTGCCATGCAGTGGGTGTGGGGAGAGAGGCGGTCTAATCCCTGACCTCAGTGCCCACCCACCTAATGTCTTCACAGCACCTTCCATGGAGCCTACCTTCAGAATGGAGTGTAAACTTCATGTTCAAAACCCTTCTGGCATTGAAAGGAAAAGACATAGTTTGGGAAACTCTTTTGGTGCGGTTCATGTCTCAGTCAGGGATTATTGTTTTTTTGCTTTTTTCCAAACTGTTAATCCTGGGGAAGAGGGTCACAGAAAGGGGGGACCTTCAGGGGATAGGTCTGAAGAGCTGTATTTGACTTTCAGCCAAGCCACACCCTGGGGAAGAGGTGTGGGAGTTGACCACAGGAACTAGGATGTGAAGATTGGTCACTGATCCTGGGGCCAGGACTCAGGTGCACTTTTGACAAGGAATGAGCGGGGTCCAAGGCAGCACCCACCTGCCTTCCTCACTCTGTTTGGTGGCTGACACCAGAGCCCCCTCCCACAATGTTTTCTGGGCAGTGAGGGCTGGGGTGGGGCCCAGGGAGTCACAAGGACCTTCTGCAGGGATGTTCCCATTTGGGTTGGAAGGGTGGGTGAGACTAAAAATACCACCTACATGACATATTTACTCTGTTCTTGTTAATACCCAAGAGAGATTGCCAAGAGTCACTACCACCAAGCCTGTGATTAAACCATAATAACCACTTTCATGTTTATAAATTTTGTCCTTGATATCAGAGAGGAATATTTTTAGGCTAGAACTTGGAGCTAACAAATCCCAGTGCATGAGTGTGGATTTAAGCAAGTATCTCTCCTTAAGATTTACTTCCCAGGACATAGCCACAAAGCCAGGAGGGATCTGTCCCCAGGAGTCAAATGGGAGTCTCCACACACACCAGGCTATATACTCCTTCATCCCAAGATACTCACCAAATGTGAGAGCTTTGTGAACATCTGTGCTCTTCTGTCCTCTCAACCTCATAGGGCTGCCACTCATTCATCCATTTATCAACTAGCTGATTTCACATATATTTACTGAGTGCTTACTATGTGCCAGGCACTGGGGATAAGGCAGTGAATAAATAGACAAGCTGCCTACTTTCATGGGATTTACTTCTAGTGGAGATGGTGGCTGCTGATTAGGGAGCCAGGTCATTCATTCGTTCATTCATTCAATATTAAGTAATAGGAAGGAAATATACAGGGAGAAATGCTATATAGTACCTGGGGAGGCAAGGCAACTTTAGGGAGCAAGGTCAAGGAAGTCATTCGTGAACTGAGAAGGAGCCACCCACGTGAAAACCAGCTCTCTGCTTCTGCTTTGCTGACCCAAATTCTCCACCACTCCCTTCCGTCCTAACTCTTCACCCTATGTTCAGTTCCAGGGAAAACATCTTCCACCCCTCCATGAACCTGTTTTAACTGCAAATGGACTCTCTTTCCAGGACTTCACTTCCCCCTTGTGGCTCTTATAAATAGTGGTTGCTCACTCTGCACACCCCATTAATTGTGGGTCAGAAGGGTGCGGGGTGTTGGAGCCCTTTTCCTAGTGCTCTCTCCAAGGTGCTTAAATGTCCCCGCTCCTGCCATCTGATTATACTAAATCCTTCCTCTCACTGCTGTCACTCACTTGCCTCCTAGACCCTCCACTCTGTTCACTGAAATCTTTGGGACCTGCCCCACCATCTTCATGTTCAACTCAAGTACTGACAGTCACCTGCATTGTTCATCTGGTATTCTAGCTATTCTTTGACCTTGATTCTTTTGATTTTCACCTCCACCCCACTGCAGGCCTTTTCCACAGCTCCAGCCTGGGTTGGAACCCACTTGGGTTCCGTGTTAAAAATTTTAGAGCTCTTGATCTCACCCTAAACGCAGGGACCATGGTTTTCTCAAGCCTGTTTCTCAGCCTGGTATCACAAATAAAAACAAACACTACTCCTCTCCAAAGGGCCATGAAAAATACTCTGAGTCTTCACTGAAGGCATCTTGAAACAGCATCAGAGGGGCAGTCTTTACTCATCTCTCTCCCCAAAGCCCCAATGTTTGGATAGTTCCTTATCTCTGTTCCTTCTATCCTGCTCAAAACTCCCAGCCTACTTAATTCTATTTCCTTTGCCCCTTCCCCTTTGCCTCTTCCTCTCATCATATTTTCCTTCTCTGGCTCAAGTTGGATATCTGTCTTTCTAAAATGCCCTGGTGGACACCATCTTCACCCATTGCCTTATCCCAGCATACTGGACATTCAAAAAGAATCCTTGGAAAGTGAGGGTGAGGATGGGTGGGAGATTGTAAATATTTATCATATGATTTGCTCTTAGCACAGCTCTTAGTGTTCATCAACACATATTCTTCTAGAGCTTTTGTTCCTGTTCCTCTTTTTTTTTTTTTTTTAGATTTTATTTATTTATTTCACAGTCAGAGATCACAAGTAGGCAGAGAGGCAGGCAGAGAGAGAGGGGAGGAAGCAGGCTCCATGCTGAGCAGAGAGCCCAATGCGGGGCTCGATCCCAGGACCCTGGGATCACGACCCAAGCCGAAGGCAGAGGCTTCAACCCACTGAGCCACCCAGGCGCCCCGTTCCTGTTCCTCTTACAACACAGGTCCTTTAGCCCTGTAGTGACCTCCTGTGCCCCATTACTCTGCTGGTCCACTGGCCCATCTGATGTCTCTTTGCTCCCTTCTCCACTCAGACTCATTTCAGGGATGGTCACCAGAATGCTCGTTTCCTTTGTACTTCTTGATTCTATGTTTTTACTGTCCCTGCTGAGCCCAACACAGTACAGATCCTTCACTCAGTCATTTCTGCATCTACATCTGGAGAAAAATCACTCACCTTGAAAAGTGGTACCTTGCAAATCTGTGACCACAAAGTCAGGGTCTGCAGTTTTGCTCATTAATTCTCTCACTTGTCAGAGACCAAGTTTTTCTCCCGTCCCATCTCTAACCAGCATCCAGTGTACCTGAAGGTGAATCATGTTTGGACTTCCCAGGTAGAAGAACAAAAAAATTCCCCAACCTGCCTTTCTTTCTGTGTTTATTTTATTTTAATTGGGGTTTTTCCACTTGAAATCAAAAGACTACTGGCAGATAGAATTAATGCTCAGAGAAGGTGCTGGAGGGAAGGAAGGGGGAAACCTCTTCTGGATAATAGTAAGTTGGGAGTAGCTATTGATTCACCTTTGGGGGCCAGTCTCTGAAAGTCCCGAGGGCAAGTATGATCATCTGGGAAGCACAGGCAGAGCTCGCAGAGAATATTCTGGAAAACAATTGATGAGCACAGCTCTGTCCTCTTCCTGTCTTTGCTCCAAATCCTCCTTAGAAAAGCAGAGCTGCCTGCAGTTTGAAATGGACAATCAGACACTGCTAACAGCTGCAAGCCCCAAAACTTCGATTCTTGGCAGAAGGATCCTGACACAAAAGTATTTCTTTGTGGAAAATTATGCATTCATCGGGCTCATTTGAAACAAAATATGATTTGCATCTTAACTTCCTGTAACAAGCTCCAGTTCTTCTGTGGATTTCATAATGTCTGATTTCGTTGGACCAGATTGGCGGGGCACATGCTTTACCAAACAGTTTAAATTCAAGCCCAGGTTTTTCTTGTTTTAAATGGCAACAGCTGCTAAGCATGATAATTATTGTATCATCAAAATAAACTAAGTTGCTTCTGAGTGTTCCTCGGAGCTACTCTGCTTGGGGATGCTGGGGATTCTCAGGGGTGTCAAAGAAGATGCAAAGTTTGGGTCTGAACAACAGGAGGCGAGGTTCTAGGTCTGCAGGGAGAGATAAATGGACAACTCCAAGAACAGAGGAAGGAGAAAAACTCACTAGCTGGAGGCAGATTCTTCCGTCTCAGTATCTGGTTGGGCTCTCTCTCCCCGCAGTGTTTGGCAATTCCCAGTTGGTATAGGACACCATTGCCGAAGTGTTGTGAATTTAAGTGGCAACCAGAGTATCTTCCGTAAAGAAAATTGAGATCATGTCACCTCCTGCATAAAAGCCTCCTGTAGTGGTTTCTCAACCTTGGCCTGCCGTTAGAGTCATCGACCCCCATCAGGGTCAGAGGTTAAGTAACTTTTCCAAGGTTACAGATAATGTCAGTGTCTCCCACTGAAGAAAGAGTGAGTTGTTGGGGGAGAGGGGGGAGGGCAATCATCCTTTTTTCAGACCCTGGATTCTTGGGGACTCTGCCATCATGAGAAAAGGCAACTCCTTCGCTAACTGGCCAGGATGTGCAATTAGGCCTTAATTGTGGGCTTCTGAAGGGACTATTTTAAAACCACATCTGTGGCAGCCTTTGGTGGACTCTGACCTTCTGACCTTCAAAAGGGGCAACGGTGATGACTTGCAAAGCAAGGGAGAACCTCATTATTTTGGGTGACGTGTTCTCAACATACCCAAAGGAGTGAGGGACTGGGGAGTGAAGCAGGTCTTCGAATCTCAGGGACTCCCCTGCTGTTGACTCAGCAACTGTCAGCTGGTCTCTACAGAGATCTGCATCCTGCACAGACCCCAGAAACCACATGAGTCATGAGGTGAGGGTCTCTGCAGTGGTTTGGCCAATGTGGCAGGGCTGCGAAGGAATGTGGACATTGGCTTCCCCTGTACAATTGGTTTGGGGGACTCTGCATGGAAAACCAAGGGCAACATAGTCCTCAGCTTTGCATCTGGATTAAAAAATAATAATAATAACAATAAAGATGCGTTCATTTGCTAGGGTCACCATAACAGAACACCATAACAGAACAGAAGAGGCTGGGGACTTAAATGACAGGGGTTTATTTTCTGCAGGCCAGTAGTCCAAGGTCAGGGTGTCTCTCCTGAGGCCTCTCTCCTTGACTTGCTGATTGTGGCCTTCTTGCTGTGCCCTTACATGGCCTTTCCTCTGTGTGCACACATCCTGATGTTGGTGTGGCCAAATTTCCTCTTCTTAGAAGAACACAAGTTAGGTTGGATTTGGGCGCACCCCAGTGGTCCCATTTTAACTTAGTCACCCCCTTAAAGACCCTATCGCCCAATACAATCACATTTTGAGATACATACAATTCAATGTATGGCTTTTGGTGGGGGAGGGGGACAAAATTCAGCCCATAACAGGTGACATTTACCAAGTGCTTATTACATATTCGCCACCTACAAATTATTTTACAAACATCACCTCGTGTGATTTTCCCAACTACCCTGAAAGTCTATTCTATAATTATAACTCGTTTTATGAAACCAAAAAACTGAAACAGAGAGGTTAAGGAAATTGTCCAAGTTTACACAGTGATAAGAACCTGTGCTCGGACTCCAGCCTGGGTATCTGATTCTGAAGCCTGTTCTTATGAAATCTGTGCTAAATTGCTGAATGTTACACTCTGGCTTTTCTGTTCTCTCTTTCTGAAATAGTTATTATATATATTTTTGGATAGCAAATACTATCTTTTATGTCTCTTATCTGTTTTCTAAGAATTTTTATCTCTTTGTTCTTAAAAAAAAAAAAAGGAGATCCTGGGAGATTTTCCTGAGGTTGGTTTTTTAAGTCATTTATTTATTTTTCTGCCACCTCCAGCCTGCTCTTTCTTGCTTCTACTTACAAATGAGGTTTTCTCTTCTCCAGGTCATTTTCCTCTTCGGGGTGTCCCTTCTCTATTGTTGCCCCTTCTTGCTTTTGTGCAGAAAATAAGGAAGGGAGCCCGAGTTGGGCACCATCGGAAGTAAATATGGTAACTGCGTAGCCACACCTTCCGAGAGGAAGGTAGGGCAATCTGCTTTAGAAATCACCTCACGTAAATAAGCAGACAGACAAACAAAGAGCTACCCAAGGGAGCTTGCCTGCATGCCCAAAGCAACCTTACCCAAAAGTCCAGACAAGGAAATGTTGGTCAGTGAAGCCGTGCTCATTCCACTGTGTTTTCTGCACTATTCATCAGTCCCCTCATTTACTCCAGTCTCTGGTTTCAGTCTCTGGATGTAAGACCAGAAAGCCCACCCAACGTGTGACTCTCTAACTACAGAAAGCCTGAAGGGCAGCGGGCTAGGGACACTAGTAAGAGGCCATAGAGTTTGGCAGCATGAAGTTGCAGAAAAGCTGAACATCAGTCTAAGGTTTATGCTTCAAGCTGGAGAACTTGAAGCTCTGAATTACCTTGAACTTGAAGCCCCGGTTTCAACTGAAGCCGTAGACCACTAACATTTCCCTTCCTCCAAATGATCTCATATCCTGAGTGGTCTGCTGCAAAAGAAGGAGCTGAATGGAGCTTTCTTTGGCCTTCTCTGGGGTCCCAGAAAGAAAAAAAAAGAGAGAGAGAGAGGTTTGATTTATTTCTCTGCTGGAGAAGCAGGCTCAGTGAAGGTCTTTGAGTTAAGCGCTCTGACTCTTGCCAGGATCCCTCTTCTCCTCTGGCCCAGATGTCCTGTCAACCAAGATGTCCCCCTCCCCCAACCAGATGTCCCCTACCTCCCCCAGCATTTCACTACCTCTGGCTTTCCCCCATCCCTGTATACTTGCTTAGATTCTAAAAAGAGATTTACTGCAGCAGCCTCTGGGCACACATTCAAAAACACCCAAACTACAAGGAGAAATGTACCCAAACTCACATTGTAGCCCTGTATGTAGAGCTGCCCTCAGATCTACAGAGGGGGACTTTTCCCAGCAGCCTGAAAGTCAGTGCAGTTGTCCTTTGTTAAGGACAATCTGAACAGTTTGGGCCTCAGATTGCTTTCAGAATTCTCAGTGAGGTGTCTCAGAGTTAACATTGCTAACCAGCTTGGAGAGCATGCATACAGGTGGCGCCAACACCAGGATGAGCGCTCCAGCTGCTGCCTCCCCTCCAGGAGGTGAGCCCAGCCCCGTACTCCTGACATTGCTCCTGTTGGCCTTTTGGTTTTGCTCCCAGCGCCCCTTCCCTGCGGCCAAAATCTGACAACTCATTCCCAGTCTACATTTGAGAAATCCTCTGTTTTCAAGAAGCTTTCCCCTGTTCCCGGAATTGACATCCTTCTCGTTGGCTGAGCTGTGAGCATTGAAACACCTTTCACTCCTACACTCGGTAAATACTTACCCACCAGTTGCGGCATGCTGGTCTTTTGCTAGGCAGAGAAGGCACGATGACAGTGATGAGTGACTGAGCTCTCCTGGAGCTTCCTTTCTAGGAAGACCAAAGACACTGTCATCAGAGTTTTTATCTCCCCCACTAGGCTGTGAGCTGAGTTACCATCACAGGGGTCATTCTTCACCTCCTCTTCCTCCTCCTCCCCCCCAAACCCATACATACCGCCACCTGGGCTCTTCTCGTGCCCCATGTTAACTCACGTAAGGCGGACACCATGCCTAGTGTGCCCTGGGTTCCGCTCTGCCCTGCCCATGGCCCAAAGGACTTAGCATCATGCCTGCCTAATATGGCAGCCCTCAATTCATCTGTGTGTTGTCATATCAGTTAATTCTTTTTTTAAAAAAAGATATTTATTTATTTGACAGAGAGAGAGGGAGAGCACAGGCAGGCAGAGAGGCAGGCAGAGGAGGAGGGAGAAACAGGCTCCCTACTGAGCAGGGAGCTGGATGCGGGGCTTGATCCCAGGACCCCAGCCGAAAGCAGACGCTTGACTAACTGAGCCACCCAGGTGCCCCATATTGGTTAATTCTAAAAGAGCCTGGGCAGGTGACATTTATAGCAAAGTTTTTAATCCAAAGGGACCCTGTTAGGAACAG
>RCUC01147244.1:0-12271 GCA_003697995.1 Taxidea taxus jeffersonii | reverse complement strand
ATACACTAAATAAGTACTTCTATGCTACAATAGTTTTAGAAGTTATTTATTTGAAATTTAAAACTTTACTAGGAATTACCTTCATACATGTTGATTAGTCTTAGGCTAGCTTCCTTTCCTGGTTAAAATTATTTAATGGCAGAAAATAAAATACAAATTCCTTAACCTAGTAGACAAAGTCCTAAGGATGTGATCACAAACCACAGGTCTGTGAGTTTCTTGTGCCATTCTCCCACTTGCCTTTTACGCCAAACTCTCTGATTCATGATATGTCGAATTTATAGCTCACTGAGCCAAGTAGATGTTCTACTCTCTGGATTGTTCTTTCTCTGTTGCTGTATTTCTAGAACTCTTTTTTTATTATTATTCAGATTTCTAGTTCATATAGGTCTCAACTAAGAAAGACCCACTGTAATTACTAAATAAAAGCCAACCACCAGGCCACCATGAATCATATTTCCCTATTTTAATTCTCTGCCTAGCATTGGTCATTTCCTGTTATTTTGTTGTTGTTGTTGTTATTGTTGTTGATCCATCTGTTTGCTTAATTGTTCCATTCATATTTTCATTGTTTAATCAATTAATTAAATTTAAGAGAGATCATGAGTGGGCAGGGAGGGGCAGAGTGAGAGGAGGACAACGAATCTTAAGCAGGCTCCACACCCAGTGAGGAGCTCCATGCAGGGTCTCCTTATGATCCGGAGATCATGACCTGAGTCAAAATTAAGAGTTGAACCTAAAGCTGAACCACCCAAGTGCTCCCATTCACACTTTCATTTTTATTATGAGCTTCTTGGAAGCAGGGACTTGTGTTTCATGTTCACTACTTACCAGGGAATGATTTCTAGGCACATACTAGGTGTGTAACAGAAATTTCTTGATGACCATTTATAAAATTTCAGTTGGACAACTATAGAAATTTAATGGAAAAATATTTAATCCATTCATTGTTCTCGGTATGCTTAATTTACCTCTGACCTAAGCAAATCCCTCAACAAACTCCATGGTCAGTATAAACTGGTGTTATGATGTTATGTAGGATTGTTTGAACTGAATCATACTTCGGCACTATGCTTTCAGTTCAAATTGAGAAGTATTGTAAGAAATTTCCCCTGAAGATTATTTACCATAAATGTGGTTGGACACATAAGTCACTGCAATATACAATTTTTCTTTTATAAAGACTCACAGGAAGAATTTTCCTCCCTCTGGTTTCAATATCAAAAACAGTTTGTGTTTTCCTGAAAAAAGAATTGTTGTCACTGCTTAACACATAAGATTTTTCTCAGAAGATGATACCTAAAATCAGAGTTCTAGAGGTGCCCGGCTGGCTCAATTGGTAGAATATGCAATTCTTGATCTCATCTTGGAGTTGTCAGCTCAAGCCCCAGGTTGGGTGTAGAGATTGCTTAAAAAAATAAAATCTTAAAAAAAAATCAGAGTTCTAAATTATCAAGTGTTTATTGCATAATAACATGTATTTTTTTGTGTGTGTGCAGTAATCTAATCACTTGCTAATTATTTTTTATGTTTTATTCTTTTTCACTCTTCTCAATTGAGAGTGGGTTTCTTTGAAATATCCCAAATGTCCTTTTCCAAGAAAGACTCAGTGAATGTTTTAACAATGTTTAGGATATCATTAATTTAAATATTTGTTGGACAGGGGCACCTGGGAGGCTCAGTGGGTTAAAGACTCTGCCTCCAGCTCAGGTCATGATCCCAGGGTCCTGGGATCGAGCCCAGCATCGGGCTTTCTGCTCGGCAGGGAGCCTGCTTCCTCCTTCTCTCTCTGCCTGCCTCTCTGCCTACTTGTGATCTCTGTCTGTCAAATAAATAAATAAAATCTTAAAAATATATGTATGTATGAGTGTGTGTGTATATATATACATACATATGTTGGACTTTGTGTATGTGCCATGTGTGAGTAAATGTAAATGCTTTGAAATGAAAAATAGATAATGATAATGTAAATATATTCCTGAGTATATGTTATACTTATTGAATTGAATTGGTTGAAATTGTCAAATGTGTTACATACTTTGAATTATAAGACTACTGCATTTATTTTTCTATTGTAACTGAATATTTGTTTCTGTTTTCAAAGTAAGAAAATCATAATTGCTACTAGGTTGACATTTTATACACCACACTGTACATGCAATGTAACTCTCTTTCAATTCTGAAATAAAGCAATTGTATAACAGAAACAGCCTATGTATAGTCTATAGTCCATATATTTGTATCAGTTCATATAATTTAGAGACAATGAAGATTTTATATACATTAAAAAATGACAGTTCAAATTTAGCATGATGTCAGGAAGATGGTCAGGATAAACAGAACCACGAAGTTTTTTGTTTCTTTGTTTTTGCCTATTATTAACAAAAAAATTTCTTTAAAATGGTCTGTATATAACAGAGGCAATATCTAAACATAAATATTTTGTGACTATTAATATTATATTCCTTATTTGCTTCCTAAAAACATCTATAAGGTTTACTTCTAATCTATCTTTATTAGAAAAGTTCCAATCATTCAATAACATTTTTTAAAATGATCAAATTTTAGAATTGAAATAGAAATATTTTGGGAGGGGTGCCTGGGTGGCTCAATGGGTTAAAGCCTCTGCCTTCGGCTCAGGTCATGATCCCAGGGTCCTGGGATCGAGGCCCGAATCGGGCTCTCTGCTCCTCAGGGAGCCTGCTTCCCTTCCTCTTTCTCTGCCTGCCTCTCTGCCTAGCAGTGATCTCTGTCTGTCAAATAAATAAATAAAATCTTAAAAAAAAAAAAAGAATTTTTTTGGGAAAAAAAACCCTCATATCTAAAAATCTTATATTTCTTAATGGTTCAGTTTTTACTATTACATTATGTATGACACATGAATTTTCTTTGATAATGACAATGAACTACCTCTAACATATATTTTAACTTTTGTGCCTAACAAATTATATTACTGAATCTTAAATGGACTATCAATTACAGAAAGATGGTATAGGCCACACACAAAAATAGATTTCTTATAAAGATGATTTTCTACAATATGTTTTAAAATAAGAGTGAGAGGGTACCAGGATGGATAAGTTTGTTAAGCATCCAAGTCTTGATTTGGGGTTGTGGGATCAGTCCCCATTCTCGGCATGGAAGTTACTTTAATAAATAAATAAATAAATAAATAAATAAATAGAACAAAATTTCCTCCTCTATGTTCATGCAATTATTCAACAAGAGCAAATATTGGATTTATCTCTCCTGTTTTGGTGTACATCATCTTTATGATAATTACAGGAATTTCTGCTGAGACACTCAGGAATTTCTTTTTTCTTTTTTTTTTTTTTTTAGATTTTTTATTTATTCATTTGAGAAAGATACAGAGACAGAGATGGAGAGAGAAGACAAGCAGGGGGAGAGGGCAGAGGAAGAGGGAGAAGCAGACTCCCCACTGAGCTGGGATATGGGTCCTGATCCCAAGACCTGGAGATCATGACCTGAGCCAAAGACAGACACTTAACCATCTGAGCCACCCAGGTGCCCCCACTCGGGAATTTCTTAAAGGGAATATGTTATTGAAGAAAGTGTAAGATGTTCTTAATAGCAATCTTCTCATGTAATTATCAGTGTCTAGGACAGGTTTTGGCTATATTATATGATAAATTGAATCAACTTTATATTTTGCCTGGCATACCAATGGACGGGTATGAGTGGAGATACAATGTTAAGGACTAATCCTTGTTTGTGTAAATTGTATGTAATTTATATGTTTTTCTTTTTTATATGAAGTTAACTAGTCCTTGAAAATAGTAAAAATTTAAGATATTTTGATTATGATTTACCAAATTATTTTATTTCTTTTCAATGAATTGATTTTTAACTTCCTGTAAAGAGGACTTCAACATATATTCATCGTTAATCTAAATCATTTAAAATTTTTTTATTGATTTCAATATTTGTGGCATTTTCCGATAAATTTCTGTTCTCATTATTATCATGAGAGGAATAGGAATTAATATCTCCTCCCATTTTGCTTCAGCATAGGAAGCTATCAAATTTGGGGTTAATTAAACTATTTTTAAAACTAATCAAGATTCTTTTTAAAATTGTATTTATTTATTTGACAGAGAGAGACAGCGAGAGAGGGAACACAAGCAAGGGGTGGGGTGGGAGAGGTAAAAGCAGGCTTTCCACTGAACAGGAAGCCAGATGCAGGGCTTGATCTCAGGACCCTAGGATCATGACCTGAGCCAAAGCCAGATGCTTAATGACTGAGCCACCCAGGTACCCCAAAACTGATCAAATTTTTAATCACATTTATTTTTTCTGAAATATATCTGGTACCTAGTTTCTTTGTCTTTGCCTGAGTTTTTTTTATCTTTAAGCTGATAATGATCAGTTCTCTCTATAATCAATCACAAAACCCATGACTTTAAAGAAACTTTTGTCATTATCATACCCTTAACTTATATATGCATCTTCTGAAAAATTCTGATCACTGTTGGTAACCTATTCAAGTGACATTTGCTATAATAAGATAAAGTATTTTTCATTAAAATTTCTGTTAAAAAGATATTCACCTAATGAAGAAAATGGTAAATTAAGATACAACATCATCAAATCCATCTTAGTTACCTTCTGACATTGTGTGAACTGCTTAATTTATTTTCTAGAAGTTAAAGTACTTAAAGATAGTTATATTAGGCACATTTAAATAGTTTAAACTGGTGAAATTATTTCATTCCAAGGGAGTAGGCCTAAAATAGGAATTCTTAATTGGGAGCCAAAGGGATGTGTTCATGTTATTCAGAGATCTGTGAACTTGGATTAGAAAAAAAAAAATCTATTTTTACTATCCTCAACCAATATTTAACATCTTTTTTTCCTTTTTTTTTGAGATTTTCTTTTTTCATTATTATTATTGTTACGTTAGTCACCATTTTTGATGTAGTGTTCCAAGATTCATTGTTTGCATATAACACCCACTGCTCCGTGCAATACATGCCCTCCTTAATACCCATCACCAGGCTAACCTATCCCCTCACCACCCCCCCCCCCACCAAACACTCAGTTTGTTTCTAGGAGTCCATAGTCTCTCATGTTAACACTTATTTTAATTAAGATATAAGCAATTGAATTAGTTGACTATTGTGGCATAACAATGATCTTAAAATTCAAAAGCTGAGACAATACACATTTCACCTAGCAATTTCTGTGAGTCAGGAAGCTAGGTGTGGCTTAGCTGAGTGTTTCAGGTTCAGCTGCAAGCTAAGGCTATAATCATCTCAAGGCTTAACTTAGGGGATATCTCCTTTAAATACATTCTGAATGCAAAAAGTTAATAATGATTTACTGCTTTCTGCGCAAAATGTTTCCTGTTTCATAAATATTGAACTAGAGATACAAATAACATATTTACTCTTCGTTAGATAAAGCATTGTGTATTTCTTCTAAAATTAAATATTAATGGTTATTGAAGTACAAATTAATAGATTTTCTGTACTTAAAAATATTTTAAAGAGATGAATATATACCTCTTATGTTGACTTTGAATTTGATCATAGCATGTTTTATAAAGGTATATGCTTTTTTAAATTTTGAAACTATGTTCATAGTCACATAATGGGGCATGTCTCTTATCTTCTTGATGGTTTATTTTATTTCTATAGAATAAAATATTTTTCTGTATTTGTGCCTCTTTTTTCAAATGATAGATTTCCCATATTATCTTCTATGGCAAATGATAGGATAGAATATTTGCCTTGGTGTCTGAGCTCTGGTTGTACAAAATTTTGTTACCTCTGTTGTGAAAAGGCAACAGTAGACATCTTCTTCCCTATTCTTCTCATCAAGTACAACTAAAAATCCTGGAGATTACATTTATCTTAAAAATTAATAATAATAAAAGATAGAAAAAGTAGGCTAAGAGGGACACATGGACATCTGGCAGAAACAAGAAGGCAGAAATGAGATGACAACACTCCTCCTGCCTGAGCTGTGTCAGGGGAAGTCAGCTAAAACAGAAGGCATAAATAAGATCCAAATACTCATAAAATAATAGCCAAAGCATCAGGATTAAATTTTAACCAACTGGTATAGCCAGAAGCACGAAGACCTCAAAATGAACGAAAAGAAGAAAATCAGTAGACAGAATCATTAAGATGAATTACCTGACATAAATTGTAAGTCAGCTTTCATGAAAATGGTTTTATGCACAATTACAAATACAAATAAGATAAATTTAAAAATTTTGGCAAATAAATCAGAAGTTGCAGTAGAAAAATAAAAGATACAATGATGAAGAACCAAATGGAAAATTTAAAAGTGAAACATACTCTAGGCAAAACACACACACACAAACACACACACACCAAAACAAACAAACAAACAAACAATAAATAAATAAAATAAAAAATAAAAACCACTAAACTAAATCAATGGATAGGCTCAACATCAAAATGGAGGTAAACAAAAAAACAAACCAAAAAAGACAAGGCCCCATAGACCTGTGGGTCTATAAAAATGATCTACTGTTTAAAAGATCTATCCTGGGGTACATGGGTGGCTCAGTAGGTTCAGAATCTGCCTTCAGCTCAGGTTATGATCCCAGAGTCCTGGGACTGAGTCTTGCATAGGCTCCTTGCTCAACGGGGAGCCTGCTTCTCCCTCTCCCTCTGTGGCTCCCTGCTTGTACTCTCTTGCTCTCTCTCTCAAATAAATAAAATCTTAATAAATAAGTAAATAAATAAATAATCTATCAACTTAAAAATCTACAACTAAAAATGATATAATTAACACTAACATAATCATAATTTAAAGTGTTAATTCTTCTATATGCTATGAAATATATGTGTTCTGAGGTACAAGAAGTTTCCTTTGGAGTATCCTTAGAAAACAAGAATTATTAGAAGGTGCTACTTATCTTTCCATTAAACTGCCTTTAGTTGTACTCAGCAATTGATATATTGATTGCCTGGCAACTTGGCAAACCATTACATTCTACATGAGGAGTTTCGAATTACCAGACTTTTGGTTTAGCTGTTTCACCGATCTAATATTTCAATCAGTCACTATGTTGTATCCCTTTTTTAGGATAAATGATTGCAATCTATAGTATATTGTGTTTTTTCCAATTGATGAGGAAAATGAAAGGAAACACTGTCAAATGGAATTTAACACTCTGGAGATTTTGTTACCTTCCCTTAAAAAAAAAAAATCAGATTCATTAAAAAAGCAAGGAAAAAAAAAAAAAAAGCACAAGTGTCTTTCTACTTTCCTTCCCAACTTTAGAAACATAAATTGAAAAGAAATCAACTATATGGATTATTATTATTATTATTATTATTAAGAGTGATGTTTTAAAAGTTGCCTACATTTAAATAAATGGAGAGGGGACTCTTAAAAACCAATAGTTTCTATTTGTTTTGCAGTTTAGGTTAGGTCTTATAACCAATAGTGAAGTCATAGGAAAGCAGGAGACAATGTTGCACATTATTTTAAAAAGGTATACCATAAAAATTTTTGCTATGATGAAGATACAGTATTATTATTTTTTGAAAGAAACAACTTTTGTCTTATTTTTTTAAAAAAACTATTTTATTTATTTATTTGACAGAGAAAGAGACAGTGAGAGAAGGAACACAAGCAGGGAGAAGGGGAGAAGGAGAAGCATAACCTGAATGGAAGGCAGATGCTTAACGATTAAGCCACCTAGCTACCTGAAGATATAATATTATGTGTAACATTATGCTTCACTATATATCCCCTAAGGAACTTTGAAATTAATTATAGTGGTTGGTCTGTCTTAGATAGTCGTTGAAACTAACTTCAGATAAATGTTGGTATTTTCAGTTGTCTTTAAAAGTGAAATAGAAATGAATCTCAGTTAATATTACTCAATCCCAAATATTCTGATTTGTTAAACCAATCTTTTTCTTTTTTTTTTTTTTAAAGATTTTATTTATTTGACACAGAGAGAGAGAGAGAGAGAACATGAGAGCACACACAAGCAGGGGGAGTGGCAGAGGGAGAGAGAGAGAAGTAGGCTTCTCACAGACCAGGGAGTCTGATGAGGGGTTCATCCCAAGACTTTGCGATCACAGCCTGAGCCAAAGGGAGATACTTAAGGAACTGGGCTACCCAAGTGCCCCTGATTTGTTAAACCCATTCTGAAGGCCGAATCTTTGTATATTTCTGTAAGTCCTGGACAAATATACTGGTGTTAAAAGGAATGTAGTAACTCACACTAATGGTACTGAGGTCTACTAGCTTCATGAGAAGGCAAGAGCTTCATCCAAGAAATAGTTAAATAATAGTACTGGCTAACAAATTTTTAAAAATAATAGTGGAGCCTGGGTGGTTCAGTCGGTTAAGCAGCTGACTCTTGGTTTCGGCTCAGGACATGATCTCGGGGTTATTTGATCAAGCCCCACATCAGGCTCTGCACTCAGCTCAGAAGTCTGGGCTTCTCTTTCTCTTTCTTCAAAGAAAGAGAATTTCTTTGAAATTCTCTCTCCTTCTCCCTCTGGCCCTAATGTTTATGCATGCTCTCTCTCTCTAGAACAAATAAATATATCTTTCAAAAAAATAAAAATAGAAAAATAGGGGAGATTAATGTGACTCTTTGCATTTGACAATTTTTCTAAATATTCACAGTACATGTTGTATGTCATTCTATGTTAATTTGACATTGAAATGGCCCTGATTATAATTATTTATATTTTAAATCAGGTATTTGCATTTCTTGTGGATCTGTAGCCATTGTGGAAACAAAGTCAGGTTTAATTATTACCTTTTTGTCAATGTTATTTTATAATATTATTGTCATTTTTTTCTACATAGCAAAACTTATCAAATTCTCCTTTTCCCAAAGATGTACAGCACCCTCTGAAAGCTGTACCACATTAAGAATGTGTGGATTGAGAAAGGAAAGTTTTATTACTTCTCTATTCTCCCAATGATTTCACCATGTTTTAAATATATCTTCCTAATTACATACACACACACACATTCACATATTTTCTTTAAAATAAGCATATAATAAATAATAAATGAGACATGTTCTTAATAATAATAGTTAATTACTTTATATAAGGGCAGTTATTAAATTTAAAATAGCAATTAAATTCAAAATAAATTATTTGCATTTAAACTCAGTCAGGATGACACTATCTGTAATACAAAGGCATTAAAGGACAATTGTTATACAGTCTATGTGCCAGGTGCAAAAACAATATACTTTTCTCATTTTAATTAAAGATTGCAATAAATCCTCTTTTAATTCACTATTACACATAAAATATTTCCAACTCAATTATGTTTTTACTATTCTTTTTTAATCTATTGGAACACCAGCTTACTGTTCTATTTCAACATTAATTTATAGGTAGAATGATTATGAATTTTATATAAAATAAAAAAACTTTTTTTTTCCGAATGTGAAGTTAATTAAACCAGAAAAATCAATGGGAATATTATGTTACTTAACCATCCAGAATGCTTAATTAGCTAATGAATCTTTCAAATTCTCTTGAGGAAAATTTGCTTCAAGAGACAATTTTGTAAGCTGGTAAAACACCTGGAAAAATCTTAAATTTCACATTTATACTTACTGCAGACAATATACAATATATCATAATTTTAACTGTAGTTGTATAAAATAACAGCATGAAATTTAAACCAAAATGTAATCATATATCATTCACATTTAAGAACTCATTGTTTTGCAAATCTACTAAATTCTCATTAATTTATCCATTCCTCCTAATTCTCCCCAAATTTTGAATCTGTGAGTTTCTGAATGTAAATTTCTCATGAGAATTCTGAGAATTAGCATATATATACAGATGACCATCAGCTATGTAAAATATGGGTTCCTTAGGCAATAATAATAATAATAATAATAACATTTTAATCAAATCCTTCTACTTACCCAACCTAGAAAAGTTAGGTTAGAGTAGACTCTGCTGTGGTAACAAATAATCCCAATACGCCAAGGGTTATGCCACAATAAATGGCTCATTTCTCTCTCATATCACAATCCAAAGCATGTTAAGTGGGTCTCCCATCCATTAGGCTTCACAGTTCTCCACTATATATGCTGTATTCAGCCAGCAAAAAAAACAAGAACACAGGACCTCACAACAGGTCTTAGGTATGTAGCTTGGGACCATCATCACATGTACCCATATTCCTTTGGTTAAAATTCAAAGTTTTATGTTAGTAAAGCTGAAAAACATGATTCATCTCCATGCCAATGAAGATAATAAAATGTGTCTGGTGAATTCATAGCATTTTGCCAGTTTCACTGGCAAACTCACAGATAGATTTGCCTAACTCTGCCTAGTTGCTTACTGAATTATTTTATAGAGTAGTTATACAATTGTTAATGTGGTAGAATTTGTAAATTCAACACCAGCCTCTATGTAAAATGCCAACATGAGTGCTACTCCTACAACAGCATTTGCTTCTAGTGATAACCAAACTATCTTTTTTTTAGGCAAGCAATAATCCGATCCCAAATCCAGATTGATACAGAAACTAGGACTATTGATCTTATCTCTATTAAAGCTAAATTTGCTAAATATTTTTAAAGTGAACTTGTTGTTTCCATCTTCCTTTAGAAAAGATATGTATATGTATGTGCCTAAATATATTCATCCTTCAGCTGATGATAAGTAAAATGGAAATATGTACATCTCCCCTATGAGACTATTATGTCTTTAAAGGTAAGAGTTAAGCCTTTAAATCTTTATATCACAAGATTGGCAAATCTTAAACTCATATCATTTCCTCAGCATGAAGAACAGGTGGCTCAAGTGTAAAGCTGTTGGTCCTTTAAGTCATATATATAGTCCAGTGTGATCTGTTACCTGCCTACATCTCCAGTATAAATCATTGACATGTTTCTCCTTTCTCTATCCTGTTATGTTCTTCCTTTATGCTCATTGAATGTCTTTTCCCTCTTAGAATTCTTAAGCCTGCCATTGTCTTTTCCAGGAATACTCACTTGACATCCTCATAATCATAAATCTTTGTTCCAATGTTTTAATATATTATATAAACATAAATATACATATAATTAACATAAAATAATATAAAAACATAGACACAGTTTTTCTTATACCACTTGACCTACAAGGTTATATAATTCTTAAAAAAATTGTTTATTTATTTGACAGAGAGAGAGCACAAGCAGGCAGAGTAGCAAGGAGAGGGAGAAGCAGGCTTCCCATTGAGCAGGGAGCCTGATGTGGGGCTTGATCTCAGGACTCTGAAGGCAGTCACTTAACCAACTGAGCCACCTAAGCACCCAAGGTTATATAATCTTATAGCATGCTGTATTTCACGTAATATTTATCACAATTAAATTATCACAATTAAAACGGTCATGCATGGTTGTTTATTGTCGATTTCATCCATAAAATTGGCAATGTCTATGTATATCTTCTTCAAATGTATTCTCAGTAAATAATACTGAATATTACACATATTAGGCACTAAAAAAATACTTCCGGAGTCAGTGGGTGAGAAATAAGTATTTTTAGGAGGCTGGATACATGTAAGAAAGACACAATTATGCAAATATAATTTCAAGTCTTTGTCACAGTTGACCAACAACTTATTTTACAAATGCATGGGACTGTGCAGACACACACACACATACATTTAATTTTCTCTCTAATTTCTTATTTAAGAAAAATGTAAAGATTGCCTAGTCAAGAGAACACATGAACATTTTAGATGATTACCTGACAGGTGATGCAAGTAATCTCTTTATACTTCTATCTAAACTCATAAACATTCAAATAGAAAATAATAGTTAATTGAACCAGTTTCTAAAGATAAAATCATGCATATATCAGATCACATTCATTTTATACTTAATTTTACAAAGTTCAAGATAAATATATCAAGCTTAAAAATAATATTTAGATGCTGATTTTTTAATGGTTATCTGGTCTCATCTGGGTTCACCCAGGCATCCCTGGTCAGCTGTGGGTCACATAGGTTGCTCTGTTTGTCTTGGCGGGCTTTTCTCACTTGTTTAGGAATGGCTGCTCAAGGCTGTTCAGGAAGCCAAGAGAAGGGAAAATGAGCTTTCTTCCGAATGGTGTTTTTTCTTTCAACAGGCTAGTTCAGGCTAGTTTCCATGGCAGTGTCATCATCCTAAAATAATATGGATGTCTCTTGGAGCCTAGCCTCAGAACTTGCAAAAAGATCACTTCCACCACATTGCATTGGCAAAAGCAAATCATAAAGTGAACTCCAACTTAGAGAGTAT
>ML106014.1:44740-79283 GCA_003697995.1 Taxidea taxus jeffersonii | reverse complement strand
AGGTGATAGTTGTGGATCACCTAAGCAGTGAGAAAGAATAAAAAGAGAAGTTGATTTTTGTTTTAAGGTAGAAAATGTAAAGAAGCTACATTAATTTACATTAATGTAAAATTAATTTACATTAATAAATGTAAATTTAGGTGTTTAAAAGATGTTATTCTCTGAGGCTAACGCCAAGGAGAACATCACATCCTGACCCCACATGTCCCTTGAAAGAGGGACACTCCATGTTCATTCATCATCCATAGGGCATTCATGGAATGCCATGGTGTTCTAGGCTCAAAGCTAGCTTCTGGAGGAGAAAGTTGGGTCTTTGCCCTGTCTTCCAAGGAAGCCTGTCCCCTGAAGGGCTCAGACGCCACACAAATAAGGCCAAGTGGAAAATGCTACAGTTAAATGTGTTCATGGCCCTTGTTCCCTCTTCCCAGGAAATCTGGCCACTGACTGGAGTGTAACCAGGAATTTTCAGCCCAGCCCCAAGTGAGGCTCGAGGAAGCATGCAAGCCATACAACAAGAGAGCTACCAACAAGGCACCTCCAACTCTGAGAGGAGTTGGAGACAAAATCTCTTGAGTCCAATAGGAAGATTGATCTGGAATAGTGAAATTAGTGGTACAAACATTTTATAAGGCCATACCCATATTGGCCAAGGGAGGTAAGAGAGGGAGAGATCTGTTTGTCTTCATGCGGCCCCGTCCTGAGGAGACTAGGTGTAATCGTTTCTCTGTGGCTGGGTGTGGCATCCCTTCAGGTCTCACCTAGGACTCCATGGAATATTCTTCTAACCAGCAACAACAATATAATGCCCATCACAAATGTGGGCCACATGTGACATTTAGCATTTGCCACTAATGGTTACATGATAAAAGAAACAGGTAAAAATTGGTTAATTACAATTAATTTTAATCATCTATTTTATCTAGCACAATGTACCCCGAGTATTATCACGTTTGCATCTATGCAGTATAAAAAATTTTTCGTGAGATACTTTACATTCGTTTCCTTACACTAAATCTTCGAGACCCGACGTGTATGTATTTTAGACTTAGAGCAACCCTGAATAGGGACCAGACACATTTCAGGGGCTTAATAGCCACATGTGGCCCATGGCTGTCCTATGGGATGGCACAATTCTGGATCACTGTCTGTCATCCCTGTGTTCTGATCTGTGCTCGCCAAGCGATCTTGCTAATAATTTGGCTGCCAACTATCCTTCTAGGGGTGCTCTCAGTTGAGATCTTGCTCACTCTATTCCCCAGCGGACACCCTTGTGTCTCCCAGGACCTTCAATTTATAGCACGAGGCATGTTTCCCACTGTCTTCATTTTTCTGGAGCTCACAAGCTCTAAGCTCCAGCCAGCTGTGTGGTCCCCGTCAGCCTGAGCAAGTTATAATATGCAGCTGTGTGGGCTGGGTTCTGCTCTAGCCTAGCACCCGGCAAGCTTGTTGGATGTATCCCTGCCTTCTCTTCCCACTTCCTCAGGCTGTAGGCAATCTGGGCACACCTCTTGGACGCCGGGTACGCCCTATACCCCGGGGCGGGGCCCGGGTGGTGGCAGTTGAGAACACTTAGGAACGGCTGAGAGAGAACCAAGCAGTCCGAAGA
Organism: Taxidea taxus jeffersonii; assembly: GCA_003697995.1. Classification (NCBI taxonomy): domain Eukaryota; kingdom Metazoa; phylum Chordata; class Mammalia; order Carnivora; family Mustelidae; genus Taxidea; species Taxidea taxus. The sequence goes on along the minus strand of ML106014.1, from coordinate 77,677 downwards.
GATGCTACAGGGGCATGGCCCCAGAGGCTCCCCAACACACCAGGCAAGACTGCTGGGGGTAAAGCATGACCTGGATGGTGTGGGCTCTCGGGGGTCTGGGGCACAGCTGACTGCCAATCACGGGGATGAATTTCAATATTTAACAAGCAGAGAGTTATTCACAACAGCCCAACATGCAAGTAATCTAAACATCTGTTGACAGCTGAATAAAGAAAATGTGATATATATATCACGTAGCTATAGTGTGTATATATCTATAATACACACATACGTACATGTACACAAACAAGAGACTGTTAATTAATGAAAGAAAAAAAAAAGAAGGGAATCTTGCCATTTGTAACACTGCAGGTGAACCTGGCAGGCATCACGATAAGTGAAACAAGCCAGATACAGGAAGACAAATATTACATGATCTCACTTCTATGTGGAATCTGAAATAGACTCAGAAGCAGAGAGAGGAGTGGAGGTTACCAGGGGTTGGGGGGAAGGGGGCATGGGGAGATGTTGGCCAAGTGGTATCAAGTGTCAGTTATATGGGGTACATAAATTCTAAAGATCTAATATGCAGCGATGTGATCACAGTGTACACTTGAAGTTGGCTAAAAGGCTGGTCTTAGGTGTTTCCATAATGTCTGTGTATTATATGCATCACAACATCCCATCGAGTCCTACACCTTAAATATATCCCAAATTTATTTGTCAGATTTACTTCAGTAAAGACGAGCGAGGCAATAGTGGGACGAAATGACCAGACATCCGTCGTGCCTGGACGGCGCAGGGCCCTCCATCGAAGTGTCTAGCACGCACGGCGCCATCCCCCGAGGAGGCCTACCCGGGACTGGCACTCGTCCCCCCCCCCCCCCCCGGGCACACACGGCCCCGCCCGCCCCCCAGCCTGCCCCTCCTGCGCCGTCTGCAGCCCGGGCTATTCCCGGGCAGCGCGGCCCCCCTCCCCTCCAGCCCGTCCACCTCTCTTCATCCCTGGCACGGTGAGTGTCTGCGCTGCCAGGCAGAGCGCTATTAAAACATCAGCAGGGTGGCCTCCACAAAGGTCAGCCATCCGGGGAGCTCCTGGCAGCTGCTTGTTTGTTTACTGGAACATTATCTGGGCCGGGCTGTTGATTTACATCCATTGAAGGACTGAACAATAAATACCGGCTCCCAGTAGCAGGCAGATGCTCACACTAGACCGTTCTGGCTGCCTTCTTGCTTAGAATAATCTCCCTAATGAGCAAACAGTGCCATTCATCTTTAAAGATGCAGGCAAGCCCCGGTACCCCCCCCTTTCCTCTTTCCTTTCACATCCTCCCCCAGATTTCCTGGTCCAGGTCTACCCTGCCAGATTTCTGGGCTGCGCCCAGCTAGGAGGAGGAGAGGGTGGGGTCTCATCTGGCAGGCTGGGAGTTGGAGCCGTAACTGGAAAGGCAGGGTGGGACAGATGTCCCCGGGACACTCTGAATTCTCCACCGAGACCCTCAAAAGCCCAAACACAGAGGCAAGTGGAAACCCACCTGGTGATGTGGGTGGCCCCAAGGCCAGGCCAACTTCACAGAGCCGGGTGGTGGGCAGGGCTTGTGGAGATGGATGCCCCACATTCAGGCTGAGCCTGAACCAGAGTTAGGACTGTTTCCCTTTCAGGAAACTCTTCAAAGTTTCCAAAACCTCAAGGGGCTCCTGCAGACCGGTCAGTTTGCAAAATGGAGCCCATGCTGGGGCAGGCGGGGTGCAAACAAGAGGGGGCAGGCGAGGAGCCCAAGGAGGGAGGGGATGGATTCAGGCTCTGCTCCCCTCAAGAGCCCTGAGTACAGAATTTTGGCTCTCTTAGGGGTCCTGGCTCTGTGTCCTGGCCTTGATCTGTCTCCCACTGAGGCAGAAAAAGCAGGGAGGAACCTCGGTGGGAACTGAGTGACCAGGATCTGCTTTCCTGGGACACTGTAGGGCCATGGTGTCTCTCCGGTGGAAAAATCATGAAACTTTTGGATCTTTACTTATGCAGTTTATTCAGCTGGCCCCCAAGACTCTAAGCGACATAACCTGGTCACTGTCACTCAGCCACACAGGCTGAACAGGGGGTGAAAGGGAGGAGCACGGCCTTGAGTGCCAGCATCAGGCACATGGGAAGCGCTCCTTTGTTAAATGAATGAGTGAATGAATGACCTGAGAAGCTCACTGTTGGCCTGAGTTGCCAGAGTTGGAACTGTTAGACACACACACACACACGCACACACACTCACAGACACAAACACACACACATGTGTGCACACACATGCTCTCTGTCTCTGCAGATGAGGCCATGTCTCAACTCCCACAGGGCCTCTACAGGTTTCCCTCTAGAAGTCAGAGAGAAGGTGACAGAGGCAGGTGTATGGATGAGGAGGGACCAGGACCGGTGCATGGGGACACCAGCATCAGATCTGAGTACTGTGGTACTCAGTGCCAGATTACAGATCTGAGAATTGTGCGGCTCAAGCTCTCTAGGGAAAGGAACCCCTACCATGTCTCCATATGCCTGGGGAAGAGCTGCCTGGTTGGTAGGGCAGTGGACAAGGGAACCTCCAAGTTCCAGCCACCCTCAGGGGCTGCAAGTTTATCCTCTGCCAGGGGCAGCACCCTGGGGCCCCAGGCACCCGCTTACTGTCCGTATTCCTCTGACCCCAAATCGAGGACACCTGAAGACAGAATTTCACTTGTAACTTGAGGCTCCCCTGGAATGTCACTTTCTTTCTTTTTTCTTCCTTCTTTCCTTCCTTTCTCCCTCCCTCCCTCTCTTTCTTTCTTCCTAGATTTTATTTATTTACTTGACAGAGAGAGACACATCGAGAGAGGAAACACAAGCAGGGAGAGTGGGAGAGGGAGAAGCAGGCTTCCTGCTGAGCAGGGAGCCTGATGTGGGGCTGGATCCCAGGACCCTGGGATCATGACCTGAGCCGAAGGCAGACGCTTAATGACTGAGCCACCCAGGCGCCCCCGGAATGTCACTTTCATTCTAAAATCACCCCCTGCCTCACTGGCACTTCCATCTCCTTTCCCGGATCCACTTTTCTTTCTTCCATGGCACTTGTCAATTTCTCACGTGCTATGTGATTTACTCATTTATTACAATATTGTTGGGCTCCCCTGCGAGAAGGTAAACGCCATAAGAGCGGATGTCCTTATCTTTTGTGTTCAGCAGTGCATCCCAAACCCCTGAGCTGTGCCACATAGTAGGTGCTCGATCAATACTGGTTGGACAAATGAATGGATGGAAATGTTCACACTAGTCATCAGCATCTTAATTTGTCCTCCCGATGCAGAGCTCCCTTATTGTAGAGCAAGGAACCCAAACTGTTGGGGGGTATTCTCCCTGGGAGATTCAGCAGTGGGAGAGGAGCTGAGACTGTCCAGCCCAGATCCCAGTCTCACCAGAGTGGCCTTGAAGACATGTGGCGGCCCCTCCTCCCAGCTCCAATTCCCAGGGCTCTGGATGTGGGCTTATACCCTGCTTCTGTGTTCACACTGCTTAGGCTGCCCCAGAATAGCACAATGAGGGCGCTTTGTTTTGATTTCCTGATTCCAGCCAGGAGGAAAAGGATGCGAAGAGAACGGCAAGAGTGTAAACAGTAATTAATTAGATAAGCCCTGCGTGTGTGGATCCCGTGCTGTGTTACCAAACACTGTTGGGAAAATGGGTCCCTTTGGGTCTCTTGCTGCACACCCATGAAACTGATGATCTCTGGGTTGCCATTAGGACATCTCACCTTGTACTGCTCCACAAGGAGGATTCGGCAACAAGGTTCTCCATGAGTCCCCCACCGGTTTGGGTGCCGACACATAAAGCAAGATACAACTTGAGGAGAGGAAGTTGTTGAAGAAGTAAGAAGGTAAGTCAATAGGGTTGATATGAAGGAAGTGCCAGAAGAGGGCTCAAACCAGCATATCTCAAATGCTAAATATTTAAAATCAGCCTTTTGTGCTGCCCCCTTGCAAAGAGACCCGGGCAGGCATAGAACATGTAAGTTACCCACAGGTTGGAAACCTTGGTGGGTCAGCCGGATTGTGGTCTCAGAGTCACCACGTATTTGAGTAGCCTGCACCCCCAAAGCCTTGGTTGCCATTTCCCACATGCCTCTGGCCACAAGCAAGCCTGGACAGACTGTACCCACTCCTAGAAAAACAAGCTGGGATGAATAGTTGATTCACCGTCTGCCACGAGCTGCGCCATGTGCTTCACACGTTATCAGCTGGTTCCGGTGCTTGGCAGACGGACCAGGCTCATCCATGTTACAAAAGACCAGAGTCCTCTGGCTCCTGAGATGCGGTGTACAGGCCGAAGAGCCTGGGTGTGGGGAGCCCGGGAGATGGTGGGAACCCCACCTCTGCCATGCACGAACTCTGTGGCCGGAGATAATCTGCCAAACTCTATCACTTTCTGTCCAATGGATACTGTTATTCTCATGATGGGAGTCTGATCGTGTTCCAAACATGTAGAATACTTAGCATCCAGAAAGGGTTACAGTGAAGTTTCCATGAATGTTAAGGATGATTGCTAGGGAGGCAATTCACATGAATCGGTCCCCATGATTCCCACTCACTCCTGCTGGGAGCTGCAACCGTGTGTGCCATAGAGAGATTAGGTCCACGGATTGGGTGCCCGGCATCCGACGAGGTCAGGAGGGGTTAGAAAGAGAAGAAGACCCATGACTCCCCTCTGGGCCACCTGAAGGAGATGAGAAAATGGGGCACTGCTGGACAGAGGGCAGGGACCTGGGTAGAGAAGTGTCTGTGCCCACAGATGGAATGTTCAGGCAGGCATTCCACCAACATGGGTGCAGATACCTTCCCCCGGCTGCCCCGAAGCTGCAGGAATCATCCAGGAGATCTTGAGTCTGGCTCTGCTTGGGTGTGATTCAGAAAGCCAGACACTTTATGGAGAAAGAAGAAAGCAGCCTCATGCCTATGGTCTGGGTAAGCCGCAGGAGGGAAGTGGAGTACCACAGCCTGGCCTCACAGGGAGGAGAGGCGTCTCTGAGGACTGATCAAGGGCTGGAGGCAGAGTCAGAGCTGGCAGGATGCTGGGAAGCAAGGACAGTATCCTAGAGATGAAGCCGGGCCTTACATGGCACCAGGGGCAGAGTTTTGGACCCAGGACCAGTCAGTACTCCTGATTCTTCATCCACACTCTTCCCTGCCCCTTCTGTGACTCAGACAAGTCACTCTCCTCCCTGTCCTCCCACATAGTCTCTGGGCTCTGTGTACTGCCTTGCCAAATAGGGGGCTATCTCCTCTCTTCTACCTGCCCCCCAACTATTGCAGTCACAAAGGGGTTAATGAACACGGTACATCATGACAGCAAGGGGCTGATGTGTGGTCAGCAGTTCTCTCCTGCTGGAAACCTAGTTCCTCTGGAGTGGGATCCGGCAGATGCTTAATGCAGCCGTACCAGAATGAACAGAAACCCCTGTCCAGCTGGGGCACCCAGGGAGAATGGAAGCAGAGTGAAGACTGGAGATGGATGGACTCTCGCATGAGCTGTGGCAGGGTCTTCAGCATCTTCAGAAGTTCTAACCAGCCAGGTCCTAGCTCAGAGGATGGATGCTTCCAGCACAGGGCTCAGCACAGAGTAGAGACTCAAGCATCAAGACGACTGCATGAAGGAAGTAGGCTTTGTCCAGGTTTTTCCCAGCTCAGAGGCAGCCCCCCTCCTTCACACCTCCTGGCTACGTCATTATCCTTACCCCGGACCATCCTCTACGTTCTGCCTTTGGCACCCTAGAGCAGAGCCCAAGTCTCTACCTCCAGGCCTCCCCTCAGACCCTTCCTGACTCCAGGAACACCCATGTCATCCTCCTCACTGCCTGGCAACCACCTGACGCTGCCCTGCCCACCCAAAGCCGGTGTTGGTGCAGGATCCCCTTCCCCCTCCATGCAGCCTAGCCCCTCTGGCTGGGGGGGGGGTGGGGGGAGCGGGGGAGGTGTTCCTTTTCCCTCCAGGAATGGGGCCAGCCCACTCACACTCCTTTTCACACCTCTTCCCTCACCCCATTCCATACTCCAGTTTCCACTCTGCTTTCTTTCAGCCACCCCAGGTGCATTGGCCCCTCGGAACCTGGCAGGGACACCCCTCCAAAGGCTTTCTCCATAATATGTGCCCCGCTCTGATTGCCTCCTGTCTTGTCACCTGAGGTGCCCGCGCCGCCCCTTCTGCTGCCGCCTGTATCAGCATGTGTGGAAGTCTATCCTGAATGGCTCCCAGTGTGTTGATTTCAGCCATGAGTGTCAGTGTCTTGAGGGCAGGTCTGTGGCATCATGCCTAATTAAACATGGAGCTGCGTAGCCAGCCGGGCTCACATCCTGCCTCTGCCTCCTATCAACACAGGTGACCTCAGGCAGAACATCAGGATTTACTGAATTATCCTCAGCTGAAATATGGGACTCCGAATCCCAAGCTCCCGATCGCCCGCGGGATGTCGTCGGGCGGATTGTGAGGCGTTCTTACAGAAGTGCCAGGGACACAGAGAGTAGTGAACACACAGGACTGCGGGCTGTGGCTAGTTAGTACGAGCTTGTGCTCAGTAGGTATGGAGACGAGACAATGTGCCCACATTTCTTTGATGTCCTGACCTGAAAGGACCATCAGTGCTCTAACACAAGGGCAGCAGGAGCCAGCCCTCTAAGCTCCCCAGAGAGCATCAGACAAGTGCTTATCCCCTCGACATCTGCTCTCTCTGATGAGCTCTGCTCTGGGCTCGGTCCCTTCAGCCTCATCAAGCTGCTGGGGCATCAGCCCTTGGGAGGGGGGCCATCCAAGGACACCTGTGTGTGTTTTTGTGACGCTCAGAACAGCCCATGTTTACTTGGCGCAAAGCACCAAGGTGCTGGCTTCCCAGAAGGTGAACACTTTTCTCCAAACAAGGACGGGGCCTCAGCCACTCACCCTACAGACTGCAGGACACCCTCCCCTCGGGAAGGACTTTGGTCAGAGTGACACCATCTGGCTCCTGGCTGAATGGCCAAGGCTTCCTTTCAAATGTCAGTGGATTTCAAAGTCCTGAAACATGGAGAGATTCAAGTTTTGCTCACTTGGGTTCTAGACCAGAATTGCAAAGTAGCGCCAGCTTCTGGGCTATCTAGGAATTCTTTTTTTTTTTTTTTTTTTTGTATAGCCAAAATGAGGATTGGAAGTAAGCATGGGATACATTTAATGTTTCCTTGTGACACCCAGCTCAGCATCACTCTCTCCAAAACTGCCCCCACTGTCTCCCAGTACAGCTTTGATGCCTCCTGCTCCGGCTCCAACCACCCTTCCCGCATGCCCGGATCCCATCTCAACATGGGGGCGCGTGCCTATGTGCTTCCTGAGAGCAGGGCTGTGCCTTATTCATCTAACCCCAGGTCACAAAGCCAGTGGGGAGAGCCCATCCTGCAGCTGAAGTTTGCTGGCATCAAACCTGTACTCAGCAACAACTGACATAGGTAGGGTCGTGTGCCACAGTGATGACATTCATTACTACCCAGTAAAAAAATCTCTGGGTTGGTGCCCGAGTGGCTCAGTCTTTGAGAGTCTGCCTTCGGCTCAGATCGTGATCCCAGGGTCCTGGGATAGAGCCCTGCATTGGGCTCCCTGTTCAGCGAGAAGCCTGCTTCTCCCTCTCCCACTCCCCTGCTTATGTTCCCTCTCTGGCTGTCAATCTCTGTGTCAAATAAATAAATAAAATCTTAAAAAAAAAATCTCTGGGTCTTCTCTGAGGAGCAGACTTCACGCAGTACTGTCTCACAGACCACCAAGTTACTTATTTTCCACTGCCCACATTTTACTACATTTTCTTTCTTCCTTCCTTTCTTTCTTTCTTAGCAACTACTCTGAGAAAGAAACACTTGCAACTATTTCAAATGAGAACCCAGGAATTCATGAGGCCTGGGTGAGGCCTGTGAATGGATTGCAGTCAGAAAATCTGCTCCCAGAGACACTGTGGGGAACAGCCTTCCCCAGGCTTAGAATTCTGGAGTGGAGAAGGGCGTCCCTGTCCGGGGATGACATCACCAGACAGCGCTGGAATGCACAGATGCAGAAAGCTGAGGGGCCCCAGGGCCAGCGGGCAGTTTGGCTGTGATGATCACAAAGGGTCTTTTGACCACCCTTCATCCCAGGAAAACCACAGAGACCCTGCTTTAAGCCGCCCCCGCCCTCAGTGGAGGGGCCTAAAGACACTCTCCTCCAGTCAGATGGGTGACCTTTGATCCCAGTGAGGGAGAGTCTGGAAAAAGCACGAGGTATCAGAGCTGAAGGGTCTTGAAGGGGGGGGAAAAAAACCCAACAAAAACACAAAAAACCCCAAACAAACAAACAAACAAAAAAGCAACAACAACAAAAATAAACCCCAGTGCCTGTAAGGGATACTCATTCTGCCAGAAGCTTGTGGAGTTAATTGTAGAGAAATGCATTTGAAAATAAGATATTGGAAAACCATCCTCTCCGTCACTGGCCACAGTTATTATAATTATTTATACAGCATCACCAAAGCCCGTGTTTCACAGCAATTAAACTATTGATCTCACAACTCTGAGGCACGGAGCAAAGCTCACAGCCACCACTCTTGCTCCTGTGGGAGCCATCTCTCTGTGTGCTCAGATGTGGAAACCGAGGCCAGGCAGGAAGTAACCCAGAGCAGGAAAGTCACTGGTTGGAAAATTAACACAAAGAATCCATACGTTGATATAATATATAATGCCATAGTAACATACGAATAGGAAGAATTTCCCTTTTCCATTTGGCCAATACTTATGCTGTGAGGACGTTATTTTCCTGGCTTGGCCAAGATATTATGTAGTGTAGCAATGAAGTACTTGGGCTCCCAACCCAGCTCTGCCTCGAGCTCGCTACAAGACTCCCTGGGCACTGAGTCAACTCCTCCAAACCCTAGCGACCTCATTCATAAATGCAGAGAACTGCATGCCTACCGCATTCACTGATGGGAAGAATGAATGAATGAATGAATGAATGAATGAATGAATGGAGGAAAAAGCCTTTAGCACAGTACCTGGCACATCATCAGGGCTAGGATTGAAGTTTTTAGCTAATGTCACAGGAGGGCCATAGGATATGCCTAGACACTTCTCTCATAACTCATGTTCCATGGTTACACCACAGGTAAGGGAGAGAAGCTCGGTCTCTTGTGCCTATCAACACTAAGATGCATCATGGGATAATGACTCTTTCTTTCTTAATGGACTGAGGGAGGAGCTGGACCCCACCTCTGCATAGGTAGGGACGGTCCTAGAATGCCCACCTCCCACCCTCTGCCTACCACGTGCCTCCCCAGGAACATGTCTTTATAGTCCCATCATTTTTCTTCAAGCACAGAGTCTATACTAAACTAGTAATGGTTACCCGAAAGTCTTACTTATGAAATTCTTTGCAGTATTATTTAATGTATTTTGAAGCTAGGTTAAGGGATAAAATGTGCTGAGTGGTGGCAGTCTGGGACCGTATGGAAATAATTCCCCTTTCTAAGCCTTCTTGCTGTCGGAAACTGCATGTTCCTGGAACATAGCTTTTCTATTGAATGGCATGAAAGGGAGAGACCAGAGGTGGGCTGACAGTAAAAGACTGTCATTGTGGTCTAGCCTCCAGAATTGAGGAGAAGAATGGGGGTAAAAGGTGATGGAGCTTGAAGACTGGTGACAAGTCTCAAAAGTCACACCTGGATGACCAAGGGAATGGTAGGACCAAGGCAAGAGGACTGGGGTGGGTAGAAAGATAAAGAGCAAGTCTGAGATCTATTGAACATGAGGAGAAGGTAGCATGACCAGCTAACCGTGTCTGGTTGCTTCTGGAAATTCAGGACTGCTGCTTGGGTAGAAGGGAGTTGCTAAGGACTTGCCTTTGGCTCCCCCCCATGCTAGAAGTAGACTGTGAAGTCGTGACACGATGACGTTTTCCAGAGCCAGATTTTAGGGGGCTGTGCAGGGCTGGCCCCCTCACCTTCTCGCTGAGGTCAGGTCTGGCACAGTTCATGGATTACAGAATACAGCTTGGCAAGTCAGTGATGAAAGGGAAGAACACAGGTCACATTTTCCTACTTCCCTTCAGGTGGCCTCCAAACAACCATGAAGGGCTCCCTTAGTTGAGAAATGAGAACATTCTCCCATTTCCCAGCCCCGCAGCTTAAAGAAGCTCCATGTCTTAACCTACTTAAGCTTACAAATGAATAGGGAGTTCCTTTGAGGAACACATGAAAGACATCTCCATAGTCACTATCATCTCCAAATTCTAGCAGCTGAGGAATTTCCTTTGGGTTAAGCATCTTTTAAGGTATAAATATTCTGACAGGGCGGGGGAAGCTGACCTTTAGATCTTCTCTCCAAAGTCTGTGTCATTTTCAAAACCCTTATTTATCTATCATTATCAAAACAAAACGAAACAAAACAAAAAAACCTTCAGGGTTTATCCACTTCACTGACCTAAGGCTTAAAACCAAGTGAAGTATGCTCTGAGGGTTGACTGAGAGTAGAGCCTGTGGTTGGGCCCTTCCTCCTCACAGACCTTTGGCTTTGGGTCCCTTTGGGGGGGCTCATGTCAACGCCTACCACCAGGGGTCACTGTTCCCTGCTGTTTCTTGGGGGCTTCCAACTTTTGCCCCAGTTAACAGGGAGGGGGAAATGAGGCCAGAGTGGGCGAGCATGGGAAAAGTGGGAGGACAGAGGGTTGAGAAATCTCAGGAAAGGAGAAGGGGATTGTACAGGCGGTTACTCTCCAGGCTCCAACAGAAGCCCCAATAGCCCCCCCACCCCCCGCCCAACCTCACAAGTCCCTGGGTGTTAGGTCAGAAGGTCCCTCCACCCTTGGACTGCAGATGAAGTCCAAAGACTGGACCTACAGCTGTGTTCACTGGACAGCAAGCTTTATTTCCTGCCCCTCAAGGTAGACCAGGGAAAAGCAGTATGGAAACACTTCTTTGTTCCTCTTCAGCCCAGAAGACTCTGATCCTGTCAGCTCTCTGTGTTGCATGAGTGAAAGACATACAAAAAGAAGCCAGCAATAAAACTGTCTCATGTCACTTAATTTCCTCCTGGATTTCTAAGCAGGTAATTATTTCCTCAGTCTCCAATGCGCTGCAAACACTTCAGAGAGTTATTATTATTATTATTATTATTATTATTATTATTACAGACACTACATAAATAAAGGCATCAGATAATTAACAATAATCTATCTATCTTCCACTCTCCCAAGCATTTTGTTTATTCAATGACTCCCGTGCTCTTCCTCTATAGCTTTCTCTCCCTGCCTTTTTCATTGGGCAACTGAGATGAGCAGGCCGGAGGATCCGGGAGCAGGGGAGCTAGTTCTGTGACTGAGGCCGGGGAAACCGAGGCCCCATGGGCTCTCGCACCAGCTCATGGTGTGCAACCTCTAGGAGCCTTGTTCTCTCTCGGTCATGCCATGTTTTAGCATGAACTGAGCACCTACTGTGTGAACTCCTGCCACAGAAGACGCAAAGGGAACCTTGAGAAGGATCCAATGGGTATTTGGCTTGTTTCTATCCTCAAGGGTTCCTTGTCTAAAGCAGCTAAGATATGAAGCACAATTTAGAAGGCAGTTTCACATTTTCTCATCCATTCCATGCCACACATAGCAGTAGCAGGCAGACAATAAACACTTGTTGATTTAGTAACTGAGCTACAATTCTGATGAGATAAGAGTTCTAGTTCTTTTTATTCATGTTTTATAACAGGATAGACCAAGACTCACACATGCCTGATGTCAGAGCTAACAGGTGGAAAGTTCAGAATTTTCTACCAGATCTCCGCCAACATGCCTGACTGTCCACACCAAGCTTCTCCTGAGGGATGTACAGTGATTATGGGCTGTCGGTGGCCACAAGAAGGAAAGAATGGTGAGCACAGAGAAGGACACAGAATAGTGGTGATCTGAGCAGACTTTTAAAGGAGGAATATGATTCAAATGTAAGGAGCTACAAGGAGGAACATGTCCTGGAACTGGCTGGCACAAGCAGGTGGGGATGGAGGACAGTGCCATGTGTGTGTGGTGGGGACAGGCCAGCTATGGCCAGGGCAGGTGATTTCAGAGGGACAGGTGAGCAGGAAGCCTGGGATCGTAATTTGGATGCAGGTACAAAAGACCCCCAAATGCTCTTCCAAGCACTGGGCTTTAATCCGCAGGCAAAAAAGGAAGCGTTGTATGTTTCAGAGGTGGAAACTGATATAATCTGACTTTTATAAGATGGATATAATCACCTGAACACTATTTTCCCAACTGGAAAACCTACTATAAGACCTTTGCAGTTGAGCATTTTCATTACTTTAGCAAAAGTGAGGATCTACTTACTGTCTCAAACAACTAAAACACAAAATGCTACTTCCCCACCCATAGCTGCCCCCTTTGTGTCAGGAGGTAGGTTATGTGGAATCACCCACATTCTCTCAGTTCTCCTCTAGCCAACTTCTTGTGTTTGGGTTCCTTGTTTGTGTGTTAAGGGAACAACACAGGTCGTCAAAACACGCTTCCGCCTGGAGTTTTGGAAATCTCTGATATATTCTCAATATGAATGGAATCAACCAATTTGGACTCATGGAAAACAGTGGACTTAGGAACAGCATTTTATTTTTGCCTTCCCTGATTGAGTCACTGTGGGGTAGAAATCCCAGTTTTTGAAGGCCTCCAGGCTAAGACTTTAAAACATAGATTTAATGCTTGTTGTCGATAAAGTAGTTACTCAACTAATGATAGCCTAAAATTTTGAACTTTGAAAAGAGTTTTCGTGACCGGTATTTTGGCGATCCTCCCATCAGTGTGGTTAGTAACATATCCTTAGGCTCCAGCCCCACAACAGATGCAGAACAAAAACCCAGGTGTTACCTGACTACCCCAATTCGAGTCCCTGTTCTCTTCCTTCCTCAGCCCGCCGCCCTCACCCTGCTGCCTTGACATTCCCTTCTTATTAACCATCCTGGAAATAAGGGACCAAATATGACAAGGAAAATCCACTCCCTAGTCTCCTATCTCCCCAGTGCCATCAATGCAGAGTGAGATGAGTCAATAAGATGCTATAAAACTGCCCACTGGCTGGGCTCGTTTTATTTTATTGTGTTCTCTTGTATTCGGCTGGGTTGGATTGGATTGGATTGCGTTCCTTAGTTTGCACTGCATTGCGTTGTGTTGTGTTGGGTTGGGTCATGTTGGGTTGTGTTAGATTGGATTCCATTGTGTTGGGTTGGGTTGGGTTGGGTTGGGTTGTATTGGATTGGATTGTGTTGTGTTGTGCTGGACTGGACTGTGTTAGACTGCATTTGATTTACGGGTCTGCGACAAAGCTTGCCCTGATTGTGTACACTTTGTGTCATTCAGTGTCCGTTTTCTTGCCCTTGCCAAACCACAGTGGTTTCACAATGACCAAGTCATGCGCAGAAGAGCAACGTAAAAGACAGTACTCCTTGCCTGGACACCCACTTCAAGGACCCTCCCAACCTGTTCCCTCCCTCAGCTGGTTTAGGTTACAGCCAGCCAGGCAGCTTCAGAGAGGTAGAAAGCCGAGAGGAGGGAACGGAGAACAAGAAACAAAGCAAAGGGGATGGGTGGGCAACGTTTGCAGGCCAGGGTGCAAGAGTCCGTGAATCCTGGGAACAGCTGTGGCCTGTTGACCGTTTCCCCAAAGACTTAAGGTAACCTGGTCCATGAAACTCAACCCCCAGTGATTTTGACGCGAGACCACGGCCGGAGACAAGGCAAGGTCAGAAGTTCATCCTGAAAGAGTGGGCCTGCAGGTAATCGGACCGGAGGCCGGAAGGCAGAGGCTACACTCTCCTGGGTGGCTACAGGGGGTGAGGGGATTGGGTTCTGGAGCCCTTCCTATCCAAACAGTTGATACCTATGCACATTCCTGGCCTTCTGAGCTCTAGAGAAGATCAGATGTGAGCCCAACACTCTGAAGGGTTTGAGGCAGTGGTATCCCTTTATTCATGCCACAGCCCTGTCTGCTCACAAAGGGGAAACTGAGGCAGGCAAGACCACAGTACTAGCCAGCAGCATGCCTCAAGGGGAAGGCATAATAGTCTGGGCTCCTGTGCTCTGAATAGGGGAGGGCTCCGCTGAGGGAGAGTGGGGGTTTACACCCTCTAGCCCTCCCCCGCTGCCCTGGGGCTGGGAGCCCGGAGAGCCTCAGCAGCTTGCCTTTTTCTCCCACACCCCCTGCTGAGGGCAGTTTCCACAACTTTTTTTTAAATTTAATTTTATTTTTTCAGTGTTCCAAGATTCATTGTTTATGCACCACACCCAGTGCTCCATGCAATACGTGCCCTCCTTAATACCCACCACCAGGCTCACCTAACATTTTTACCTCCTGCGTTCTTTACTGGAAAACAGGAAGGAAGGAGGAAGAGGAAGTCTTTTCAGAGCCTCTGGCGATCACCCTGCGCCTCTGCTCTCTTTTTTCCCCCTCCCCCTGCCAATCTCATCAGCCCCGAACTGAGAAATCTAAGGCATCTGTGCTTGCGGCAACAGGTGGACCAGCAGCTGCCGCTGCGGCTAAGCGGGGCCAGGGGGCCCCGATGGGTGGTGTCATTGCGCGCGTGTGTGCATGTGTGCGTGTGCGTGTGCGTGTGCGTGTGCGTGCGTGTGTGTGTGTGTGTGTGTGTTTTCTGAAGCTGTTCTTTAACCCGCCGGAACTCTGCGTTGAGTTCTGCATCTCCTCCGACAGCCAGTAGGTGGCAGAGCTGCGACGGGCCGGTGATTCCAGTCTGTGGGCCCGGAAACAGGGGTCAGCTCTGGTCCCACTGTAGGAGGGACGTGTGTCCATAGGGAAGCCAGCATGGCCCACACAGAGGTCCTGAGCAAGAGGATCTGGGGGGAGAGCTATCCAAAAACTCCCTTGAGATCCCCTCTTCTCTTCTCCCTTTCTCTCCTATTCCTTTGAATTCCCCCTAATTTTATCTAGAAAGGGGAAAGCCTATTAGCATTTATGAAGCATCTGCAACGATGGTTTTCAGAGTTCAGGGGCATAAAATCTACCTGTGGAGTTGGTGAAAATATAGTTTCCCAGGCCCCCGTCCACTGGGATTCCCACTCACAGTGTGGCTGAGGAAGAGCCTGGGAATTTAATTTCCAATAAGCATGACTGGTGGTTCCCAGCAAGTGGCCAGGGAACCCCAAATTGAAAACTAGGAAGCTACAACACCCCAGGTACGGTGATGAGGGCTCCATTCTATGATCTGTTCTCGGGCCCTGTGCGATTGCTCCTTCTCACCACCTGTTTCCTGCTCTCCCAACACATCGCCACTGTTCTCCTCTGCCATGAAGTTCAAGCTTTGTAGGTGTCAGAGACCACTTTTCGTTTCCTTGATGCTAATCTCCCTGTGCTCTAAGATCACTGACTTCCCGCTCCTTCCGGAGGTTTCCTCGGACGACCCTGCTGTCATACCTCGCTTTCTTCCATTCTGTCGAAACTCCTGAGAAGCCTAGCACCCTCCCCCACTTTGGTGGTCCCGAGGCTCTGCTGAGATTGTGTAGGGAGGGGGACGCTCTACCCTCCTCCCACTTCCCATCCCATTGCCCTGGCAAAAGGCTGCCCTCCTTGGGTACGCTCCAAGCAGGGCTCCCGAGTCAAGCAGCCGAAAGCCGAACAGGGATATGCTTAGGAAGAGGGTGTCTCTCCTGAAAGTCAGCGGGCATCAGACCTGCCCAAAGTGGTCATGCTCACTGCTCCTAAGATCTCACAGTCAAACTTGGAAGACTCCCGTGCATGAGTGCCGAGGCTACCAACAAAATACCACACCCCAAGGGGCTTAAAACAACACATTTGTTCTCTCGGAGTTCTGGATGTTAGACATCTGAGATTGAGGTGCTGGCAGGGCCAGGCTCCCTCTGACGGCTCCAGGAAGCACACCTCTTTGCTCTGTCCTAGCTTCTGGTGGTTGCGGGCAATCCTTGCTTTTCTTTGGCTTTAGCAGCATCAACCCAGCCTCTGCCTCCCTCTTCACGAGCCCTTCTTCCCTGTGTCTATGTTTAAGTCCAAACCTCTCACTCTGCGTTCTTACAAAGATGCCAGACATTGAGTTAAGGACTTCACTCTGCCCCAGAACGACTTGGATTACATCTAAATAACTTCCTTACTTCTGCAGAGCCTCTATTTCCAAATAAGGTCCCATTCACCTGTACCAGAGGTCAGGATTTCAACATTTCTTGAGGGGACACACAACTCAGCCTCTCACACCCCACAAACCGAAGGCACTGCTCTCGCATTCTACCTTCTGATTGAAAGAGGAGAGCAGGGTAGGAGCTTGAGGGACACTATAGCACTCAGTGTCCCCAAATGTCCTTATTCTCTTGTCCTCCCATTCCTGGCATCACCTGCTCCCAGTCACCCTGCCCTGTCTCTATCCTTGAGATGGTGTCAGATGCCAACCTGTGAACCCAGAACACACTCACGGGCCAGCATTGTTCTCGATGTTTCCCTCCTATGGTCTCTTCTCACCTGGCTCTCCTGCTGCCCCCTCCCACGCACTCATGATGCCCTCACCTCCTTCCATTTCCTTCTTCTGACAAAGAGAAGAGCTTGGCAGGATTTAGTTTACTTAACTCTGATCACACACAAAACAAACTGTTATTTTTCTATCTGCCAAGCTGCTGAAGGCAAGGATGTCAAACCCAGGATCTGTGTGAACATAAAATCTAGTTACCCCAGCATGTCTATGTTCTAGGCAAGCTTTTTAATTTTATTTTTCTTAAAATCATGGTCCAATTCCCACTGAGATACCAGTGACAACCTCTTGGATGCTCATCGCACCGGTGGTGACAGTCTCTGCACACATCCCCCGACCCGGAGAACGAGCGACTCCCATCAATGGCAGGTGGCGGGTCACCTCTGACACCTGCCCTCCGCATTTCCGATCCCCTGGTAGGGCTTGTTCAAAGCAACACCACGTCGAAGTGTTGGTGTGCCATGTGTGTTTGCTCTG
This sequence comes from Taxidea taxus jeffersonii, assembly GCA_003697995.1. Classification (NCBI taxonomy): domain Eukaryota; kingdom Metazoa; phylum Chordata; class Mammalia; order Carnivora; family Mustelidae; genus Taxidea; species Taxidea taxus. The sequence continues at coordinate 60,721 of ML106014.1, read as the reverse complement.
TGGGCATGCACCAGCAGACCGCCCTGCAGGAAAGCAGACAGACTGGCAGCACAAAGCCCTGGGGGACACGTGTTAGAGTCTGGTGAATGCACCAGACAAAATTTTGAAGATTTTTTTTTTTTGTGGGTTGGGAGTGGGGAGGAGCAGAAAGCATTTTGGAGAGACTGAGGCGTGGCTACTGGGGAGCCCTGTGTGCAGGTGGCTGACCTCCCAGCCCGGTTCTAGGCCTCCTTCCTAGCTGAGCATGGGGGAGGAAAGGAAGCCAGTATGGGAAGGTAGGGGGGCAGGGAGCCTTACAGCTCCACAACCAGAAGAAAGTGGTAATAAGCAGAAGCTGGTCTATGGGTCTATCTACCCAACTGCATTGACGTCTGGGCAAATTACCCTCCAGTTTCCATGCCTCTTTTCTCCCAGTCACTAAATTGGGTGCAATTACAGTAGAATAACAGTGAGGAAAAAATGCAGTCAAAATGAATACGGTGAGGAAAAGGGTTTGTAAAAGGGACATGGCAGAGGAATCTGGAAATCTTTGCATGCAGGCACTCTGTTCTAACATGCTATTTGCACTGAGTCTAGAAACCGAATAGACAAAGGCTGGAATTCCAGTTCGCTAAAAGGGCTGCCTTATTCAACTTCATTCTCCAAGATGGAGCATCAGAATGTAAGAGGCTGTGTCCACATCCTTTCTCTCCTACAACAAGAAGGTAGTAAGGTTGAGCATCTGGAACCACAGCTCCCTCCACAGCAAGTGAGTCTGATGTGACTTCAACCTCTCCAGCCTCCCACCCTGAACAGTACTGGCCACGTAGGATTGGACTGCTCTATCATTGTTGCTCATTAGGTTTAAAACATTCCTCCCATCTTCTTAAGCCCATCAGGCACCCTATGCTTGTTTCAACTATTATGACTTATTTTCTTGGGGGATTTAGGAGACCACCGGGCCCCTCTTCCAAACAGCCAGAGACACTCAGGAAGAAGAAATGTCACAAACCCAGGTGTGGGTATCACTGTCCTGGGGTTCAATCTCTTGTGACTTACAGATCTGTTCAGACTTTATTTATTTATTTTTTTTAAGATTCAGACTTTAAATAGAACAGTCAATCCACCACTTCTTGGGGCATCCCCTCTAGGCAGTACGTTCAGAGGGGCCTTAAGATCAGGAACGTAAGGGTTGGGAAGGGGGGCACATTTGTATTGGTGAATTCTCCTCTGGCACCGATGAAGTACACGGGGTGACATAGTGGAAATTCATGGAGGCAAGAGATCTATGGAAGGAGAGACTCATAACTCAGGTGGCCACTGAGCTGTGATCCCCGCGAGTTCACCTTGTCCACCATGTCTCCCCTCTTACCCCCCCACCCTGGCTGTAAATCACCTGTATGTGTATACTGCTTAGGGCTGGTGGTGATTCATGAAACCCAACAGATGCCCTGGTGGGAACAGGAAGCTGAGGGGTCGAAGAGTGTCATCAGGAGATTCCAGGATTCTAGAACTGTGGTTCCCGCGACCCTCTCTGCATGCCTCCACAGCTCTGGCTCAAGAACCAGGGACCTGTATTCTCCATGGGCTGGTTTTGCAGGCTCCTGCCTGTTGGGCCAAGTTGGCCGACCACAAAGGCTGAGACGCGCTCTAGTAGAGACAGCACAAGTGTCTCCTCTCTCTTGCAGCTGCTTTCTTTCTCCATCTGACCCCTCTCCTCCCTCCACCCCAACATTTCTGCCTCTTTCATCCCCTCCCCATTAGGAGATGGTCTTAGTTTGCCTATGCTGGGTGGGAAGTAAGTACTTTGTACTTAGTTCTTCTTCAGAGAATGTGACCATTAGGCGTGTTGATGTGCCAGCAGTCATTACCATGATACCATGCTGTCTGCAGTCCTCCCAGTGATCTGAGGAGGCATCGGGACCCCCAAGGACTAGGACAAGGCAGCACAAGCAGAGCGGTCAACACCAAAGCCCCAACCCAGAGGTCTGACCTGGTCCTCCTGCCATCTCCCAGGACAATTCTAGGTAGAGGGTCTGCCTTGATCCTCTCTCTAGGCAGGGGATCTTCTGTGCAGGGGCTCAGTGCACCAGGGACTCCCCAGGCCATGGATGGCCATGTCCTGGCTGGGCCACTATGGCACGGACCACCTTCAGACTGTGACCAGGTTCTCTACAAAGCTCTGAACCCAGGACTGAGACATGTGTGGCCTCATGTACAGATATGTCCGTTTTGGAAGACTTGCAACTTCCATTTTTAATCACTTCAGTATCTGGGTAGCCATAAGAAAGATATGTCTCTGGCTATGCCTTCACTCCCTTACACGGAGGTGAGGGCCTCATATCTCTGAGGTTCCTCCAAGCATAAAATTCTGCAATCCTACCAGGTCACAAACTCATTCTGGTGCCTGTAATCCCAATGTCTGCCCGAGGACCGAGATACAGCGGGGCTGTACCAAGCCCTGCAGGGACAGAGACAGGCGAACCATGGGTAACAAGTGACCAGAGAGACTTACACTGTGTCCAAACACTAGGCTCTCTGTAAAGTGAGTATAGAACTGAAGACAAGTATGCCGACCAGCAAACCCCAAATGGGGCCCTCAGATCCTCCTAAGAGAAGAGTGAAGGGGATGAAGGGATTGGGAAGAGAGAAAGGAGAAAAAGAAAAATTTACAAGATCTGCCAGGTTTGACACTCACGTGAAAATGTCCCAACAGATTTGCATTTGCTGCTAACAATCATTCCTGCTTTCATTTATTCTGGCGAGGTTTACCTGTCATGTAATCACTGTTTTAGTTCATTTCCCTCCAATGATAGATTGTGATAAGTCAAGTTGGTTGTTAATAATGCTACAATTTACCTAACAAATTTTGAGCTTGTAGTACAGCTTCATTAATATGTTTAATTTATCGTTACAATTCCTTCCAGGTTAATGGTTTGAAAGTATGTTGGAGTTTAATCTGAGCAGTTATTATAAAGTGCTTGTTTCTCATTAAAATGTAAAGCTGAGATACCCAAGATTTACTTGGGATAAGCTGGCCAGAATAAATCTCTTCTTTGCATTGGGAAAGGAATGAGTGTTGGCTATTAAAAATGTTCAGAATTGGAGAGCCCTCTTGGTAACTTTAGAGTAATTTTGCAGATTGAACTGCCTTTCCCTGGGGCTAAAGGGAAGAGAGGCCTAAACCCAGCATTCATTGAGTTGGGACTTTCTCTGGAGGCTGCAGGGGGACGGGGGGTCAGGGACACTGGAAAATGGAGGAGAACTAAACTCTGCCCAAACATAAGCATCACAGATTTCTGGAAAGGTATCTGAATGTCAGGTGATGGGTGACAGGAACCAGACGCCACTTGGGAGACTTTCTCCTGTCCTTGGGGGAAAAAGATTAACATCAAGAACACAAGCCCTCCATTGAGGACAAAACAGGATGGCAGACTTCTCTTCTCCAGCTGGAATTTGGCAAAGGTGGGAGGGGCAAACCACCCAACCGGCAAACCACCCACAACACTCTTGGAGCATCTGAGACACCTGCCCCTAGCCACTTTCCTTCCCAGGGCTCCTCGGACGGGTCGTTCTTCAGGGTAACTCTTACTCATCCCAAGAGAAGAAAGAAACACTCATCCTGTGCTTCCAATTTAACCACCCAACATCTCAGAGTAGTTTCCAGGGTGCCTAGAACTTCCGCTGGATTTGGAGTGTGAGCAAGGATGTGCCAGAGCTTCCAAGGAAACTTCGAGATGGATGCCTGGCCAGCAATAGTCAGTGGGTTTGTTGGTAACTGAAAGATGGCAGTAGAATTCTCGAAATTTTAATCATCAAGGCCATCCTGGACAAGTCTCTGGCTCCTTTGGGAGGCTCAGGAAGGCAAGTGTCATGGGTTGAATTGTGCTCAGCTCAGCCCAAAAGGTAGGTGGAAGTTCCAATCCCTGGTACTTATGAAGGTGGCTTTCTTTGGAACTAGGGGCTGTGCAGAACGTGATCAGGATGAGATGAGGTTATTCGTGCATGCCCTAATCCAATATTCCTTGTGTCCTTATAAGAAAGGAAAATGTCATGTGACAGTGGAGGCAGAGATCAGAGTGACGCTGATGTAAATGACGGCATGCCAAGGACAGATGGCCATCATCAGGAGCATGGAAAACACAAGGAGGGTTCTGCCCAGAGTCTCAGAGAGAGCATGGCCTTGTGGCCACCTTGGTTTCAGACTTCTAGCCTCCAGCACTGTGAGACAATGCATGTTTGGGCTTTCAAGCCACTCCCTTCGTGATACTTTGTTCCAGCGGCCCTAGGAGATGAGTACCAGGAAGCCCAGCAGGGCATTGTGGACATTGGAGATGGTCATGGGAAAGGGGCAGGGTGGACACAGGTGTGCAAAGCCCTCAGGGCCAGAAAGGCAGCAGGTGCATGGAAGCTGGCTTTTCCAACACAGCAGCCCTCCCTCACCCGACCCAGCCTTTCTTCTCTTCCACAGACCTTGAATTGAGTCGCTTTATATAATGGTTAGTTTCAGGTGCCAACTGGATCAGGCCACGGGGTGCCCAGATATTTGGTTAGACCTTCAGGGCATGTCTATGAGGTTATTTCTGGGTGAAATTAACATTGAATGGGTAGACGGAGTAAAGCAGATTGCCTTCACCAATGTGAGTGGGCCTCCTCTGATCTGGAGAAGGCCTGAGTAGAACAAGGAGGCTGAGTAAGAGAATTCTCTCTTTCTGCCTATCTTCAAGATGGGACATCAGTCTTCTCCAGCCTTTAGACTCAGGTATGGATTGAAAACGACATCAGTGGTTCTCTGGGATCTCCAGATTGCTGCCTACAGAACTGGGGACTTTCAGCCTCCATCATCATGTGAGCTAATTCCTTATCATAAATTTCCATCCATCCATCCATACATACATACATACATACTTCATCTATCTATATATCCTATTGGTTCTGTTTCTCTGCAGAACTCAGAACCTAGAATCAGATGCCCAGAAGTCCTTCAGTAATGAGTGCCAGGCATTTCCATGGCCTTCCCTCTCTCTAGCCTTCCTCTACCCTCCACCTCAGTCTCTGCCTCAGGACCACTCTGTCCACTTGGGTTGCTTTCCTAGAGGGCCTCACAGAGCTGCTCCCTGACTTCTTGCAAGTCCTTTATTCAAATGTTATCTCTTCTCCTAGAGGCCTTCCCTGACATTCCAATTCTAATGACTTTCATTCCTCCTAAGATGTCACCATTCCCTCACCCAAGTCTCATTTTTCTTTATAACACAACCAGAAATTAAAGCTGCGTGTTTCTCCTGCTAGACTGTAGACTCGCTGAAGGCAGGAACCATGCCCGTCTGACTCCCTACTCCTCCTCCAGCATCAGTGCCCCATGCCTGGCACAAAGTGGGTGCTCAGCAAGATTTGTGGCAGGAAGGCAGTGAGGAGAGAATGAAAGAAGGAAGGAGGGAGGCAGGGAGGGGAATAGCCTTGTATGTGCCCAAGCTCTGAGCCCACCCCATCCACTATCCAAGGATGGCCCCTGAGGTCAGCAAACCAGAGTCTGGCACTCCGAGGCAAGGCGGCGTCTAGGGCTAGACATGCCAAGAGATAAGTCAGTTGTATAAATACACACACACACACACACACATATATAGATGTGTGTATATTTATATAGGTATATATTTTGATAAACTTTTGTCTGGAAGAACCAAGGAAGGTCATAGCTGCTATATCAAATTCTACTGACCCCTCTCATGCCCACCTCTACCTCTAAACTGCTTGACGTGGTAAGTTCTTCCAGAACAAGACCAATATATAGCCTCTTTTCTCTCTCTGAACGCATTTCACCGGTCATCCTTAGAACACCAGAGTCTGTCACTCATTGAGAAAACAAGCACTGAGGCTTTGCTGGACCCCAGGTCCTCAGAACACAGAAGTGAATGCTCTGTGTGATGAAGGCACAGTCTTAACTCGGTATAATTTACTCATCAAATTATACTAATTTTAAATCCTTTAAAAAGACGTTCATATAAAAGTTAATACATCTTATAAAGAAGGGACATGCAGTCAGTCCCTGATGGCAGACAACTTTCTAGCAAGTTCTCTGTGGACCAGCCTCCTCGCCCACCTGTTGGATGAGGAGGAGGTCTTCACTCTTCCTAACAGGCTCTAAGAATGGGGAGACCTGTCCCTGCTTGGGGACACAGGTGACCTTTCTTCCCCATCAGGAAGGAAGCCTGCGGCTTGGGGAAAGAGAACTTCCGGTCCCCATGGTAGGGATGGGGGTGGGCAGATGTCTTCCCAGTGAGGTGTCTGGCCTTGCTAAAGGGGGGGTTGAGCTTCCCTTCTTCATCTCCAAGTTAAGTGAAGGGTCACAGGGGTCGGGCGGGCACTGGCTTTTCTTCCTCCTGACAGATCCATAATTAGAAGGAGACAGAGCATTCAAAGAGGAGTGTTTGGCTCCGGGCACATCCTCGTCAGCCTGTCAAGCAGAAGCCTGTTCTCCATGAGCTATTTTGAGCCACCTCCTCAGCTGCATTTCTGATCCTCTTGGCCCATGACACCCTCCCCTCCTCCCCCCTTCTTCCCCACCAAGTCTCCATCACGACATCACTGAGGCTCATAGGTTTGCGGGGGCGGGGGGAGCAGGACAAAAGGAGCACTTTGTGCAAGATGCTGGAGAGTGGGCAGTGTGGGGATGGCTGTCTAACTCTGCTCCACACCTCTTACCTCTGGTCTAGCGAGCCGTGTGAGAGGACCAGAGGCCTGTGGGTCTTGGCTCTCGAGAGATTGTTACCAGAAGCTGTGAGGTTCAACAGTTCTGGCATCAGAGAAAGTGAAGGGTAAAGATTCCTTGGGATTTCATGAGAGCCAAACTGGAATGAAGAGCAAGAGAGGGTGTGTTCTCCCCCCCAGCTCTGCACTGCAGAATCCCCAGGGCCTGGGGAAAGCTCGCAGCATCCAGAATAGGAGGCACCCTCCAGGAGTCCCTAGCACACTCCCCGGAAAAGAACAGCTCCCTTCTGCAGCCCTGGGGGGAAGGTCTCTCAGAAACCTTATGAGTGAGCTCATAGGAGATGGCCACCATGGCCCCAGCTATTTGCTGCACGTCCCTCACAAACACTGGTCCCTGTCATCTCACCCACGTCCCTTCATGCCCACCACCCATCTGAGCTGCCTAGTGCACCCAGGAACGACCGGAAGGACCCCACAAGGAGGCTCTTTGCTCTGCACTCCCGGGATTCTCTGGGAGTGTGGGAGGGAAGAGCTGTGGCGTGGGCCCCGGAGGCTGGGCTGGGTCAGGGCGGGCTGGGAGTCAGGGGAGGGAGCTCACAAAGCAGAAAGAGCAGATGCTAAGACAGGGATGCCGGATTCAGACCTCCAGGGTGTGTCCCCTGGCATCAGCCCTAGCACCAAACCCACTGCCTGCTGGCGCGGGATAATATGCCACTTCTACCCTCCCATCGGCTACCAGCTGCACCTGCTGTTGGGAGGGGTGGTCACGATCCTGCTTGCAGTGGAAGCAAGCCCTTCACCTCTGCCTCCCACTGACAAGGAGGGCCCTTGATGGCTGGGGGCTGAGGGCACAGCCCTCAGTGGGGATAGCTTTGCATGGGGAGGGTGCACCTCCTCTGGGTACCTTTTCCATCCTGAATGGTCCCTGAGAGGTGCTCCCATTCTCTTCTGGGCCACCAACCACCCATTCTTTCGAGCTGGTGGACTTCAGGGAGGGGAGAAGAGCGTGGAGTGGAACTGGGTTTCCCTCTGGACACCTCACTGGCCATCTCGGGCTCGCTGTGCTAGCCGACGCAGACAAGAGCCCTCAGCTTTACTAACTGCATTATTTCACATCATGCTCACAGCCACTCTAAGAGAGGGAAACTGAGGCAGGTAGAGAGACGTTATCTTTTCTCAACATGCAACCATGGAAGATGCCACACCTGGCCAGAGATTCGCATGATCCTGTTCCCAGGGGAAGCTCGCTGCCGTTCTCAAACGGGGGTTCTGGGGCCAGCAACGGATGCTTTATTCCAAAGGCAGGTTCTCAGACCTACTGCAGACCAGAATCAGAAACTCTAGGGGTGGATCCAGCAGTGTGTGTTGTAATAAGCCCCTCAGGTGATTCTGATGCACACCCAAGTCTCAGAACTTCTGCTCTAAGCGTCCCTTACCGTCAGCCCACTCAAGAAACCTTGAGGCCACTCTCAATGCTCCCCTCTGCCCCTCACTGCTGGTGGAGTCTGTCCCTTGAATCCAGCCCCAACCTGATCTTTCCAACACCCACCCCAGACCTGCTCTGGAGTGTCCCCTGCTCTTTGGGAACACTACTGTCATCAGTCCCTCGCCCCAGGCCTGACTCAGTAGATTTTCATGTCCTTTTGTATGTATTTCTCTTTTTCACAAGGAGACAGTGAGCTCCTCTTGTTTGTGTCCCCACAGGATTCCACATAAGGGTGCTCATCCCCACGCCTGCCTGTCCTCCTGCTGTGGCCCCATGTCCCGAGGACCCAGGGACTGTCATACCCTGCCTTGATGGAGAGCAGAGAAAATCGGTTAAGCATAACCCTTAACTGTTGGCAGCATCGCCTGACAGCCTGGAGCCGATTCCAGCTGCTTTTCCTTTTTTGCATCATGGGCCTCCAGCTTCATGGGTTGTTTTTAATTACCAAAATAATAACAATTCACATCCCTTTGCACCAGCCCTTCTCCAGAGATCACAGGACATGGAGATACAAATGGGTTGGCTGCAGGCCTCTGGACACACTCTGGAAGTGTGAGGATACCAGCAGATGACGGGGGCCCCACCCGAGAATCAGGGTTCCCAAGTTCTAGTCCCACTGCCCCTGAAACTGTATTTGGTGACCTTCCCCCGATCCCTGGGATGAAAATTTTCTATTTACAAAAGAGGGGGGATTCCATCATGCATTCAACAGATATTTTCTGAGCTTACAGGAAGTCCTGTGTGGGGCATGGGGTACAAATAATGTCTATGAGACCTGATTCTTCTAAGGGGAGCTTTGCATTGTGTGTTGAGGGCTATTACTGGAAGCTAAGAAGTACTATGGGCTCCCAGAGGCAAGGGGAGGGGGTCACGGAGCAGATATCCTTGAGTTGAATCTTAAGGAATGAGTGGGCATTCTACCAACAGAAAAGAGAGGGAACAGTCTAATTTAAGGAACAGGGTGTGCAAAGATCAGAGGTCAGAAGGACCCACCTTGTTTGGAGTGTTTGGGCAACAGCAAAGCATTCAGTGTGGCTAAGAAGAGAATACTGGAGGGGTGGGGGAGATTAAGTGAACCCAGGAGGGGAGACCTTAGCAGTGCTGGCCACCTCCCATCAGGGCACCAGGGACAGCCACCAGGATTTAATCAATAGTCTCGTGGTGGCAGAGTACCCATCCGAAAGAAGTTTCACACTTTCTAAGAATCACCACTCAGACTGAAATACAACCCACTTACCACTGAATGATGCAGAGGGGACAGGCTCAGAGAAAGAGCAGAAAGTGTCCTCAGTCCTTAGACATAAAACATTGCCTGCCGCCCAGGAGCAGTCCTGAGTATTTCTTTACAGCACACTTTAAAATGTAAACATGTCAAGAAGCCGGTATGCGAGGGACTCCCATCGGGGAACCTTTCCCGTTCCAAACGGTGCCTGTGTTTGGCTGTGCAGGAGTGAGCAGTCCACACGGAGACCCCGAGGCGAAGGACAGAGGGTGGAGGTCTGAGGGCCTGAGCTGGGCTGTGGACTGGATCTGGATGATGGGCGGACGGGCTCCCATGGGGGGATCCGTCCAAGATCACACAGCACTGCTGACCCTGGCAGTGACCTTGCAGATGTGACCTGGTGTACTATGCCTCCCTGCTCATCACAAAAGCAGCCCAAGATACCTGTCATAAGGGGTTACAGGTGTTGCTAAAAGTATAATACAATTTTTTTTTTTTTAATAAAGGGGAAGGGCAGCCAAGGGTAATGATTGAGCAAAGTTGTTCCTTTTACTGAGATTCCCTGGCTGCCTTTAGGATTCCAAATTACTGCCTAGGTCTTAGGATCCACCAGTCATTTTCCAAGGTTCAAGCCTCCCCTCCTGTCAAGACAGAGTGGAGCTCAGGGTGGGATGGGGGGAGGGGGAACAACTCTGGCAGCAGCAACAGCTCCTCGGCCATGTTAATGAGAAGCTTTGTTCTGCATCACCTAGCTGCATAATAACAGCAGGAATTAATACAACCACAAATTAATAGCACAGAAGAGCAATCGGGAGGCAGAGATACATTCCTAATGGGCTCAGCTGAGAGTGGAAAGAAGATGGATATGGGAGTCTCTCCTGGCTCCCGCACACACACCTCGCCTTGGCCAAGGACAGAGTGCTTGCCTCTGCCAAGGGTCCCTGGGGCTCGCAGCCTCCCTGCCCTCACCCCTACCTGCCTAGAGCCCCAGGCCAGGGAAGGGGTGAGGTGCTTTGCTCTGCTGCTCGGGGACCTGGGTCATCCACATCTGAGCCTTGCCCAGGTCACTCCCCAGCAAAGGTGAGAGCATTTCTTGCAATTGCCTTTCCCCAGATCTCATGGTTATGGAGGGTTGTCAGGACCAATTCTCTGTTAGGGCCAAGTGAATTGCTCACTCAGCCATTAAATCTAATAATCACAATGGTAAAAGTAATAACCTCAAGTTTACAGTATTTCTCCCATCATAATAGTGTGTGGCTATTGCTCTCAGGCTTCCTTCTCCTTTCAGGGGTCCCAAAGCAGCAGCTCTCCAACCCACAGCCCCAAGCACCACTGATGGACAAAGCAATGGGCTGTGCATCTCAAACGACATGTGCTAAGAGTCCCACATGGAGGGAACAATTGGTCCCATTCTCCTTTTCCTGTGGGAGAAGGAGCAGGGCCACCAGAGCCAGTAGGGACAGTCAAGGACCCAGGGAGAGTGGAAGGAGCATTTGAGCACTGAGGTCTGGGTTCTAGACCCTGATCAGCCACAGAACTCTGGGCAACTCTGGGCAAGGCACTAAACTTCCGTCGGCAGGATGTGTATCTTCTACGAAATATATAGATATTCTTGAATTTCCTTCAAGACCTCACATTTTTTTAAAGATTTTCTTTATTTTAGAGAGAGAGAGAGAGAAAGAAAGGGACAGAGAGAGCTCACGTGCCAGCGCAGGGGAGGGGTAGTGGGAGAGGGAGAGAGAATGTCAAGTCAACTTCACATTAGGCTTGGAGCCAGCCCAATATGGGACTCGATTCCAGGACCCTGAGATCATGACCTGAGCTGAAATCAAGAGCTGGCTGCTTAACTGACTGAGCCACCCAGTGCCCAAGCCCTCACATTTTACTGACAAGCTAATTATGAATTCAGTGAACATTCTAAAATCCTCTGGAATCCCTGAGTTTTCCCTCTCCCTATCTGTGAAGAGAGTGGATGGAAACTGTGGTGTCCATCACCATTCATAACAACTTAGACCCTCAGGCCATAGAAGGCTCGTTCTCCTCCTTTATCTTGAGACTTCGACTCATGCGTGCTTGGGATACAGCCTTTTCCTTTTCTGTTCTGGGACCTGGTCCACTATGAAATCAGGAGGCTTCTTTCCTTGCCACCGTCCTCTGTGACCTCTGGTCTTTATGACTGTGTTTGAGAGCAAGACTGTCTTCATCCCAGCCTTGTTGAGCTATAACACAGGCCTCATTCAAGGGTGGCTGAGATGATGTCAAGAAAAAAAGCCAGTGGCAAAGGAAGATGTCACCTACAGACCGTGTGCCCAATTCTTTTTTTTTTTTTAAGAAAGAATTCTTTTTTTTTTTTAAGATTTTATTTATTTATTTGACAGACAGAGATCACAAGTAGGCAGAGAGGCAGGCAGAGAGAGAGGGAGAAGCAGGCTCCTTGCCGAGCAGAGAGCCCGATGTGGGGCTCGATCCCAGGACCCCGGGATCATGACCTGAGCCGAAGGCAGAGGCTTTAACCCACTGAGCCACCCAGGTGCCCCTGTGTGCCCAATTCTTAACCCAAGGATCTGGGATTTCTAAACTCCTCATGGGGAAACTTTAATCAAGGATTATTATGTGAAGGGTGGTCAGATTTCTAGAACCAAGTGAGAGAAATGGTGTTGACTAGTGTTCAGACAAGACAGCAGGGAAGAACTTGTTGGAAGTGAGGGACGTTCATGAAACCAGGACGGGCTTGCCAAGGGAGCTGAGGCACTTGCTCCAATGGAAATCTTTGCATGCTGGATGGTTCTCAATGGCTCAGAGAACTTGGAGAGAAGTCAGAGCAGAAGGAGGTGGGACTGAGCTGCCACGCCTTTTCCCAGCTTTTTCTTGGAGACTTACCATGCAAATATATCTCAACCCAGGACACACATGCACACAGACAACTGAAGGAAAAGTCCCATTTCTAAGTGACATGCATGATATCTTCTTTTTCAACATTTCACTAAATTGCTTGAGACTCATGAATGGGTCTCATGCCACAATTTAAAAGTCATTGTCTTTGATGACCTCAAAGGACATGATCACTTTCCATTTTTTGTGGTTTGAAATCAGGATAGGCAGATGTCCTCCTCATCTACTTGTTCCCCCACAGTGGCCTCCCCTGGGTGTGGCCAGTAGGGTTTTTTTTCGGGGGTGTCTCTAGTATCATCTTGTTTCTAGGACGCCTGTCTGATGTTAATTAGACTACGTGCACGCAGAGTGATAATGGGCTCCCCTACCTCCTCCCTGTCCTGCACCTGCTCCCAGCCCAGAGCTGGCGCTCCCCTGGATCCCCAACAAGAAGGAAGAGGAGGGAAACTGGGGAGGTGGGTAGGTAGCAACAAGCACCAAGCAACTGTGACCTAGGCAAGTGTGAGCGCCAGGGGAGGTTGTGGAAGAAGCGGCTTCGCCTTCCCCCAACTCCTCCCTGGTTCCCGCTGCTAACAGCCCCGCAGGGAGAGCAGGTGTGGCTGGAGCTCACTGAGCTGCCTCATTGTGCCTGGTCCTCAGCTGCTGGAGGGACATGACCACCGTGGGGTGTCTTCAAGGAGGTGTCCAGGCTTGGAGGGGTGAGAGTCAAGGCTTGGGGCTGCCGGAGAACAAAGCAGTCAGAAGGGAACACGTCTCCCCTTGGGGGAGGGGGATGAGCACAGTGACCCGTTTCCCAGGAGTCCCGTGGGGACTTGCTAGTGACACATGGTCGGTCCAAGGTGGGGCCACCGTCCTGCCTTGTCGCATATGCACTGACAGCAGCATATTGCAGGAAGGCCAGGGGTTGGCGCAGAACAGAACTCACCCCACAGCTGGCCCCTCTGTTTCTTCTTCTCTTCTACAGGGAGAGAACTCAACTCCCCTCTCTAGGGTCCTGTAAGACCTAATTCTTCCCTGTTTAAAAGGTGCTTTGAGCACAGCAGTGTTTTGAACACATATTTAGTTACTGTTGGTACACTGGTTAAATTATATTTGATAATTGTGATGACTTTATAACATCTGTAACTTTCTTTTTTACACTATGTAACATCTCTTTAATGGAATTTCTGTGGCTGGGTATAAAACATGTAAACGGTGGGAGAGTGGAAAGCAGTCTTTTTTCTTTTTCTTCTTTCTTTCTGTCTTTATTATTATTATTTGCCCAGAAAAGTCTCAGTGATTACATTTAAACAGAGGCAAATCTCTTGCCAGGAATCGTTCTCTGGTGCTTTATGGTACTTTAGAAAATAGCACCTTGGATTTTGTGACCCGATTGCAAATGATAAGGAAGTTAAGATTTAGGAACCACTCATTATCTTAGGGCCAGAATCAGATTTGGACTTTGTGTGCTAAGCAAGAGGGAAAGGGGGTATCCTGAAGCCCTTCTCCCATTCATGTATATAGCGGACTTCAGGAGAAATACTCTTCCTGATATTTCTTCAAACCCACCCTCAGAGGGGCGCCTGGGTGGCTCAGTCGGTTAAGTGGCTGCCTTTGGCTCAGGTCCTGATCCCAGGATCCTGAGATCAAGTCCCACATTGGGCTCCCTGCTCAATGGGGAGTCTGCTTCTCCTTCTCCCTCTGCTGCTCCACCTGCTTGGGCTCTTTCTCTATCAAATAAATAAATAAAATCTTAAAAACAAACAAACCTACCTTCAGAGACCTCACTGACCAGGGCCTTGGACATCAGGATTGAATGGGAAGGTAACAGGAGACTCTGGTCAGAGTCTAATTTTCTGATTCTAAAATAAGCCAGATTACAAAACACCACAAATAAAATTTGATACCATACATTGCTTTTTTTTTTTTTTTGGTCTTATTTGCCAGATCTTTCTATTAACCAGATGTCTGCACATTGGCATTGACTGGTTAACGTTTACACTAAGCACTGTAAAAACCTCTACCACTTCCAAATAGTTTAAACAAATACATTATATCTGGCTACTGTTATCCTAAAGGCCAATGTGTTGCTTTTTTTTAAAAAAAATTATTTATTTATTTGACAGAGAGAGAGAGAGAGAGATCACAAGTAGGGAGAGAGGCAGACAGAGAGAGAGGAGAAGCAGGATCCCTGCCGAGCAGAGAGCCCGATGTGGGGTTCGATCCCAGGACCCTGAGATCATGACCTGAGCCGAAGGCAGAGGCTTAACCCACTGAGCCACTGAGGTGCCCCCAATGTGTTGCTTTCTAATATTTTGAAAATTTATCCCCTATTGCCCCCAATCTGTGGTTCAGTGACTCACAATACCGTGTGCCCTGACCATGTTCTTCACAAACAACCAGTAATCTCTTTGGCCTCTCCCACGAGTATTATCAAAAATTAGGGCTGTGAACAATGAGAATATTTGGAGTCTGGAGGGAAAACAGTAAATCAACAGTGTTACCTTTTCTAGAATAAGCGGGTTGGTTTAGTGATGGCTAAAATCACCCAAATCTAATTATTCTCTGATGCTATGAGTCAGAAGCCTACACCCTCCTCCATGAGAATTTATTCTGCACACCCTGCCCCCCTCTCCCTTTCACTCCCCTCCGCTCCTCACCGCCCCACAGCACGTGAGTTAACGCTCTTTAAATGAGTCAGCCTTCTTTGGTGGTTTTCAAATACTTTCATTCTGGGGCTTCCTGGGCCAAAATAGAAACTTTTTTTTTTTTTAACATTAAAGCTAAAGACCACCCTATATTAAAATGATGAGCTCTGACATTATCCATGAAATGATGTATTTCAACTCGGGAAACAAAAGTATCATTGTTTGCCCTCTTACCCAAACCATCAGAGAATATAACTTTATGGCTTCTCAGTGTGCCCAGAGCTCTCCTAAGAGAGGACAGGCGAGGAAACTTCCCGAAAAGGAAACTTCCTAAAGATGAGAGAGTGGGTCAACGGAGGAATAAAAGCTAGCCCAAGTACCCGAATCTGTAAGTCTTTGTTTTTCACCTCCTCTCTAAACTTTCTCCCCATTCCGGGAGGGAAACGGGATCTGCCCCAGCCAGCACATGAGACTGGTACAGAGGCCAGTGCGAGCTGCCGTCTGCTGAGAATGCAGGAGCGACCAGTACAGAGATGAACAGCCTCCCAGCCTGGGGAAGAAGCTGCCAGACCTTGGAGGAAAGATAGTGGGGCTGACATATTCTTTGTCATCTGCTTGCCCTGCCATTGGTGGTGGGATCCAAGGACCCAGCTGAGAAGAATAACAGGAAAAGCTATGTTCTTGTGGAAACAGCTTCTGCTCTCCAAGTATTCTAGTCCACACCAACTCTGTTTCGGATTTAAGATTTAATTAGCTTCATTAGTAGTATAAATAAGAATGTTAATAGCTTTGCCTCATTCAGAGTGACTGATGGCGTATATCTCAATGAGCTAATGGGTTTCAGTCACATTCGCACTCGGAGGGATCAAGCATTGGATCCGGGCAGCACCTGTTTTTGTTGTGGATTTTCCAGAATAGACCTTTCAAAGTTTTCAGGCCGTATGTCCTGATTTGGGGGTTCAGAAATTACGGGCATGATCACTTGTGTATTCTCCCTTCTTTCCTGTTTGGTACTCAGTCTGGTTTCACAACATCACTGCTCTGGCTTTCCCTTGCCTCCAGAGATACTC